>CABEEJ010001965.1:6048-35189 GCA_901482245.1 Timema douglasi
GGGGGGGGGGGGGGGGTTGGGAGGGAGGTGTGGGGGGGGGGGGGGTAGGGAAGGATAAACGTATAGAAGATATTATTTCTGTACTTTATTTTCAAACGGGAGTTTTAAGAGCCCATCTTAAGAAGAATCGTTAGGTTGTTTCCTGTAGTCTTCATTATAAAACAGTGGAATTGATACCAGTGAAACCATTTACCATATTGTTTTTTTTTAAAGTACAACAAAATTGTAAGATAATTATTTGCAAAATGAAAAAGTTCTTTAGCTTATCCTAATTTCGCTACTGTCAAGTGAAGAACGCAATTGTATAAGACTTCTGGTTCAAGTCTTGTATCTGGTAGCCTGATTAATCGGTCGTTGGGCTCTTAAGGGCACATTAAATGTTTATGGTTATACCTATTGATAATAAAGTTTTAAGGCTAGAATTATAATTTGCCTATTCACTCTAAACATCTTCAGTTCTCCTTTTTTTTAAGCACCTATCTTACTGCCCGTTCGGAGTATACATTTTTGTACTACTTACGCTAATGGTTCTAGGGATTAGTAAGGCTATATTTTTAGGAAATGTGCCAGAATTATTTACGAGGAGGGAGAATAAAACCAACCCCCCCTTAGTACACCCGACCGAGATTCAAACCACAATCTCCCGTTCATCAGCAGCCCTAGTCTATTGTGAGAGTAGAGCCTTAAAACATGCTGCCACTGACGTAGGTTACTCTGTATTAAAGTATTACTTCATTTATGGTTTCAGACATTTATTAAACTTATTTATGGATTTGGAGAGAGCAAATTACCTGTTGGCAACACTAGTCTCGTCCGTTTCGGTGGCCGCTTGATCTAACGCGCTACTATCACAGTAGACTAGACTGCCGATGGCGGGAATATCTATCTACTGTAGGTTATAGCCTCTGTTGGGTGTACTAAAGGGGTGTGGGGGTAGTTTTCCACTCTCCTTCCACGCAAATGTGGCTACTTTTCTTCTAAATATATCCTTTCTAATCCCAAAAGTCATTAGCGTAATTAGTACATAAGCGTTTCATCCGAATGAGTAAAAAGACAGTCCTATAAACCAATACTCATCATTTTACTGGTCCGTACTACTTGCTTATTTTATACTAATGGATAGGGATTTGTAAGGTAGAGATTTGAGTAAATGTGCTCGCATTTGAATGGAGGAATTATGGGAAACCATTCCAGAAAACCTATTCAAAGGACACCTAGCTTTGATTCAAGCCCTGATGTTCTCCTCACTTGTTCTTCTATTCCAGTGTTTATCAAAGTTTTCTCCACGGAGCCGTGGGCCTTCCGAGACCCCTTCAGAGCCTCCTTGAGACTTTGGAATCTTTGTAGTGCTGGATTTTTGAAATACACTTATCAAAACAAACTTCTGTATTACAACAAAGTGAATGCAAAAGAAGACATGCGACTCCAGCTATTCAATATTAAACCGGATATATTCATTTTTAGGACCACGTATTACTACCCGTTTCGGGCTATATGCTTATGTACTAATTACGTTAATGGTTTTAAATATTAGGAAGGTTATACTCAAAGGAAGTGTACCCGATTGGGAGAGTGAAAAACCATTTTGGAAAAACCAACCACCCTTAGTACACCCAATCGAGATTCGAACCTTGATATTCCAATCACCAGCAGACTAATCTACTGCGAGAGTAGTGCCCTAGACAAAGTGGCGGGTCTGAGCCAGATATTAAAGAAATTTGCTGAATTCTTACTAATACCATTATTCTCATTAAAAAAATTGCTTTGAAATAAAATCAAATTTTATGTTTTAAAATAATGGTTTTATTTCTGCAAGCTATTTTTGATTTAAATTAAATCAATGAATATATATTTACAATACAAAACTTTTTCAAATTTTTTAAATTTTAATTCGATAAGCATCGATATATAAATCCACCTAATCAAAATCTATTAGAGGCTCCACCATATTTTTTTTAGGGGTGTAAAGGGTTCCGGAGGCTAACAAGTTTAAAAACCACTGATCTATTATATTGAGGGAGTGATGCATTAGCTCAGTAGCTCTAAAGAGTGGTGCTGTGTTGGTTTCTTGAGGGTGCTGGGGTAAAAACATTAATTTACAGTGTTTCGCAAAGTAAAATTCTTGTTTTAAATTAATTTTGATTTAGATTTCATACAGTTCATTTTTAATAGCATTCTTTTATTCGTATTTTAAGTGCGTCCTTTACTATAAGAGTGTCCCAAACCCATAACGCTTGGACATAATAACGTTTCAAGAAAAGGGTGCCTCGAAATATAGGGGTTGTTTAAAAAAAAGGACCGCTCTTGTAAAAGGGTTGAGAAACGTTGGCTACACTTATGCGACGATGGGTGTAACAATCAAATAAAAACAAGCTATCTTAGCGATGAAACAGTCTTGTTCCAAGCTGAAGAAAGTGTTGACCTGACAATAAAATAATTCTTGGTATTGCTAGCTATGCAGGTAAAACAAATGTATTCATTCTAATTGAATATAGACATACGTCACATGATAAGAGGTTGAGGTCGACAAAACGGTAAGGAAGGAGGGGGAGAAGGAGTAGGAACTACATAGAAAGAGGAGAGTGATCTAGGTGGGCGGAAGAGTATCTGTCAGCATTAGTCCAAATAGACTACCTTCAGTGACTCACCAAAATTTCCAACGTTCACATATTTTAAAGCTTGTACCAAGAAAATTTAGGTGTGAGGAGTTTAATTTTTCTCTCTGTTTAAAATATGCAATGCCATTTATTATGGTATGACTAATATTTTGCAATCATTGTTAGCCAGGCTATAGAAATGTTTTAAGCACTTTACTGAGTTCAAAATCCAAATTGCAAGCATACTAAACGTACAGCTCGTCTAGTCTTGTTTGCCTGTAATGAGGAAGTGGGGGTACGAATCCCTGCCGGATGTAATAAGATTTTTATCCAAGCGTTTCACAAATCTCCTTCCAATAAAATTTGGACACGTTTCCTATAAATCTTAGCTTCCTTATGCTTGCCTTATTAGTGTAATAAAAGGATAGTCCAGAAGGCTAATAAGATGTTCACACGATAGATAAAGGAGAGTTAAAAAGATATGTGAAAATTAGGAAATAACTGGACAACCACCGACGGAGTGCTGGAAGTTAGAAACGGGAACTAATCCTGAAAAAGAATGTGAACTTAACTATGACCTGTTGGCTCTCTATCGAACCGATTTCAATTTGGAATTTCCCCAAAACACTCTTTATATTCTCAAAATCCAGAAAATCTAATTATAATAATTTTGTTTGAAATATTTTTTATTCATGTGTATCACAAAATTATAAGTGATGTATGTCCACAAAACTAATCCTAATAGCTGAATAAAATTCAACTAAGAGAAAAATGAAAACCTGGAGACGGGAATTCTATGGACATTAATCACGTATCAGTTTGAGATACACGAATTAAAAATATTGATTGCATGGTTGCATACTGCCAGCTACTATTCGCCACGGTTTGGGATTGTAGATAGCTTTAAGTGGCTGATACGTTTTACCAGTTACCACAGCTAGATTCAATATAATACAAGTATTTTTTTTATAATCACTGCGTCTTACTATCTGTCCAGGATATGCGCATGTATGATAATTACTCTAATGGTTTAGTGATGCATTTGCGTGGAAGGAGAATGGGAAACCATTTAGAAAAAACCTCCCTCGAAAGACCCAAAGAGGATTCGAACCCCAATCTCGCTATCACCATTGGACCACCTTAACACAATAGGGACGCCTTAGATCATTCGGTCATTGAGGTGGGTAACAAATACTAAACAATAGCTTTGGATACAACGAATCCGGTTTCATCAGTTTTAGTGAATTGGCCCTCCCTCGATTATCGAGTAGATGTTGTCATTTTTCACTTATTTGATTTGTTTGAATAAATTTGTGATTGGAATGATGATGCATTTTAAAGCACAGGCCAGCCCCTAATATACAATTAATTAGGGATATACAACCTAAGCAAATTTATCAAGTCCCAATGCCCACCCTTCCATCTCTATACGCCCTTAATATCTGTCAGGATTACCCGCATACTTACACTAATTGGGTAAGAATAAGATAGGTAGGATTTTGAGAAAATGTAACCTTATTTGCGTCATATGAGAGTAGTAAGCGCTTTGTTACCCGGCCAATATATCAACGTGCTCAAAGGTGAACGCTCCTAGCGCTATGTCACGTCGTGGAGCGTTTAAACGCATTGAATACGCTCATCTGATTATCAATAGTGAGATTGTTATTTAACATCTCAAAATAAAGTTTGCGTAAAATAAAGTTTAAAGATACAAACAAAGGTCAAAAGTTTATTATACCATAAATAGCCTTGGATATTAAGCTGGATAAATTAAATAAATGGTACGGTGCACCGAGCAGACACTCTTATCTAGAGACATTACCAAAAATTTGTAAGATTTGTGATACAAAGTAATAGGGCAATACATAATACATCTTTCAGAAACACTCCACCAAAGAGCATAAATGAAATAATATACACTATAAGATAAAGATTGAGAAAAGAAGAAGATTATACATTTCTGTTTTCAAAGATCTCCATAGAGAATATGACTTGTTTGTTTGCTTGTAGCTCAGACACTATTGGTTATATAAAAATATTTATTTTTCAAACAAAAGATTTCCATATTTAAGAGTACTACAACCTTACGTGGTAAGTTACTTCGTATATCAAATAGTTATTGAGATATGATTAAAACTGGACATTTCTTCTTATATACAGTACCATTAAAGTCATTTTCACGAGAAATTAAGAGTTTACATTTTATTTGTAATGTTAAACAATGCAGTGATACAAATTTTAATCGAAATAGAGTGGATTTTGAAAGAAAATAGATTTTTCCTCTTTTGCCCTTCAGTAAACTACCTTTAATTTCAGGGTTAAATATACAATTCCAAAAACTCCTTGGGAGAATCTTATGAAACTCCTAGCTAGGCATACCAAGTTGTAACTCGATCAGTAAAATTGTTTTTGCTTTAGGTTGAGATACAGACGCACAGGTAGACAAACAGACAGACAGACAGACACACACACACACACACACACACACACACAGATGGCATCGCAAAAACTACATAGTATTTGGTTTCGGCAGGTCGGGAAAAGTCTACATTAATTATCAAAATATCAAGTTCTATTTTTTTTATTTACGATAACAATACTTCTCCCTCTGAGGGGTGAGAAAAATTAAAAATATATGTGTAAATGGTTAAATTATTTCATTTTAAATGATATTTCTAACCAATTTCCATAGTTCTGGTATTAACGTGAAGTTCATGGGAAACTATTTAGCCTTCCTTAAACAGTCATTTTATTTTATGGACACTACAGAAAATTCAAAGCTATTTGCGGATAATTATTGTAGCTTTAAAGCAAGTGAATTTCTATTTCCATAAGAAATGACGCATTGAAAGGATTTTTATTTTCAGTTAAGGCAGTATCCTTAATTAAACGTTGCATCAGCTTCCCTCTATAGCACTTGGTCCGTATCCGCTATCAGACATTCTGACAAATACGAACAAAAGTCTTCAGCCTTCGTCGGATATGTTCCTAATTAGTCTTTAACCCTCTTTGCAAGGTGTGACATGTACTTAGAACAGATGATCGTATCACCTCAGGAGTCAGGAGGCTGCAAACATGCATTCTTATGGAAAAACAACCGAAAAAACATCACGATGACTTGACTATTTTCAGCAGAAGATAAAATATGCCATCACAAAAACAAATTTATTAACTACTTTACAAGAGGTTTTGAGCTCATAAAAATTATACCCTGGGTTTGAAACAAGGACAAACATGTTTACTATATTAATTACGTTGAGGGTTTGGCAGTTACCTCATTGTCTAAATAAGAAATGATTCACGTATTAAAACTCGGTTTGCTTTGCTATAATTGGAAATGACACCCGAATTGGTGGTAACGTGGACTAAAATGCCAGGCTCATTAAAACAGTATGTTTTTCCGGTGATGAAGTCAGGGTTCAAATCCCTGACCGGTGTACTGAAAGCGTTATTTCTTAAGTGGCTTCCCAACTGTCCCTCCACGCAATTACGGGAATATTTCCTCTAAATCTTACCTTCTTCATCTTTCACTAGCGTAATTAATTTGCTTACAACTCGGATGAACATTAAGATTTAGTGGGGGAAAAAATAGAACAGCTTTTATTCTATCCATACACGTATTCTTACATTCATCCTGCTAATTACTCAAATGAGGTGCGGATGAAAAAGGTAGAATTCTAGAGGACTTATACATGCATTTGCATGAAGGGACAGTCATCGATGAAAATGGTTTGCTAACAATATTTCGTTAGTAATTTTATGAATACTAAATAATTAATTATGATCAAGTATCAGGTTTTAAAGTGTTCGTACACTTACACTTTAAACATAATGTTATTAACATAATATTTATAAAACAAACAACCCGCCTCGGTGGCGTATTTGGCTAACGCGCTAGTCGTGTTGAGCTTGACCGCCGAGGACGGGGAGATCAAGGTTCGAATCTCGGTCGGGTTAACTGGGGGTGGTTTTTCCTAAATGGTTTTCCAAGCTTCCTCCACGCAAAGGCGGGTTCACTTCCTCAAATTCAACCTTCCCAATTCCCAATCCATTGGCGTAATTAGTACTTAAAGCGTATAACCCGAACGGGTAGTAAGACGCACTGCTAAATAATAATAATAATAATAATAATAATAATAATAATAATAATAATAAAAACCCAAACACTTGACAGTTTAAAATTACCCAACCAAAGAGCTAAATAAAGCCATGTTCCAAGATAACAGAATGGGGAAGTAGGTATGTAATTAAATGATTAATTCCATCAGGCAACATCTAAAATCGAACCAGGTTTCTCTTACACTCTCTAAGACCCTCAAAGAGTGCAGAAAATAATTAAATTGTATTTACTTGTGTACTTTAACAAAATGTAGCCAAATAAATTGACCCACATTGGTGGTCTCATTAAATCTTCAAACTCGTTTGGTCCGATTTACCGGTGGCGGTGAAGTTGAATCCCGGCAGGGAATACCCAGGGTATTTTTTCTTAGTTAAACTTTGCTCCCATTTTCTGTCCACGCAAATTCTGCTACGTTTGCTCTAAATGTTACCTTCCTCAAACCCCATTGATACAATTAAATGTGAACAGCCCGGACGTGTAGTAAGAAGCAGCAAAAATATATATTTTTCTTGAAATATTGTCTAACGAAGGATATTATTGGGTTTTAAAAGAATTCAAATTATATATTAGGATGGTCCATTTAAAAGCCTAAATAAGAGAGAGAATACTAATTTTTTATAAATAGTAATATCAATTCCTTTTTAAGAGCCTTCTTTCTCACTCATTACAATTCTAAGTACATATATTTTTTAAAGTTGTTTTTGAAAATTTATTTTAATATCCTGTTCCAAAGACAGAGAAATGCTTATCACAATATAAATCCACAAAAGTGTGGTATCTTGCGCGCTTATAACCTTTGGCTGGTGTCAGTGACGATAAAACGAGTTCAAGGTGGTACAGCTACAGTGTGTTTGTGTTGTAGCCTTCAGCTGGTTAGTTAGCTATCCATAGTGCCGTGATTTAATACCACTCAAGAACAATCCGACAAAAAAAATGGGCCGTTTAAAGGGAATACCGGACATTTTATCACCCGACTTGTTGCACATTATCGCGTCCATGGGACACGGGGACGAAATAGGTAAGTGTATATATAGATATTCCACTTGGTTGATTCACTATCAGAATCAGTGGCGCATCTGGAAAATTACTTTGGGTTAGGGCATGCATTGTATTTAAGTTAGTTTTTGTATTTTTAATTTAAGGATAATTTTAATGTGTTCAATGGCATATATTTTGAATATCAAGTCATGAGCCTGGGCCACATACAAGGCCTATACCACCAACATTTTACAACGAACTATTTGAAAATGAGTTGTTTGGTTTGGAAGTGAGTTATCACCGAGAATTGCAACTAGCGCACTTCAGTGCCCAAGGACTCAACTCGGCTCAAGGAGTGCAGTGAAACTCCCTTAAGGCTGAGTGCCTAGTGTATAACTTGTCTGTGGCCTAGACCTAAAGTTATGCCAGTGCTTCATATTATAATTCTACTTCGTTTTTGTCTCAAGATTTTATTTAAAGTAATTGCGATCTTGTTGTGTTGAAAGGGGCCAGAGGTCACTGAACCTCCTCTTGGTGCAATACTTATTAGAATACTAGTCATTATTGAACATATAAAAAGAATAGTTTGCTCATTGTTGCCGGTAATTTTCGTATTTGGTAGGCCAATTTTATTTCTTCTTGGGGTTACCTAGACAAACTTTCCAAATATTATGAACATGATAAAATCAGCCATTCTAATTTTCCGCCAACTGGAGTTCGAATCATAGACAGTGGCATCACTGTGGTGTTTGTCTAATGCCATTATAATAATATTAAAATATTAAATGCGCAATGATGGCACCATTGATTGTAACCCTGAACAGTTATATGACTGTATATTCTTCAAAACTATCATTGAAGCACCCGTCTTTGGGGCTTAGAGGCCGAATACGTTATTATTATAATTTTTGCATATCTATGTATGGATGAGATTATTGCACATATTCTCGAAGAATAAGAGACACAGCCATGCTAAATCCGGTGCACATTACAACAAAGTTATTACCACGGAGCCATGGAGTACTCACTCAATGAATACTCTGACACACTCCTGTCATTTGCCTACATTCTCATTTAATTACTCTAGTAGAATAAGGAGAGGAAAAGTAGAGTCTTGAGAGTGAATGTACCGGATTTTGCATGGAGGGAGAGAAGGAGACTATTTTTTTTAAAAACCACTTTCTCTACACCTGGACGGGATTCGAGCCCCGACTTCCCAACCATCGGCAAATCAAATCAAACAATACAAATTTTTGTTTTTAGCACCGCGTTTTATTATTTATTTATACGCATACGTAGATATACTAATTAGACTAATGAGTTAGGGATGAGAAAAGCTTAATATAGAGGAAGTGTACACGCATTTGCGTGGAGGGAGAGAGGAAAAGTATTTTGGAAAAAACCACCTTCAGCACACCAGAATGAGATTCTAATCCCAATCTCCCTGTTATTGGCAGTTTAGTCTTAACTCCAGAGTGACTTCTTAGACCATGCGGCCACCGAAGCAGGTAATACAAGAGTTTACGTATTTATACGCGTGTCCTTCAGTGAGAGTCACTGAATAACAATGATAGTAAACAACATTTTTATATGAGGTATATTAGGTACACATTCTAAAGCAATCAATTATAAGGCTACTGAACAAACTCAACTCAACACCCAGTTCTGCAAACGTCAATTCATTAATGTTCACTTATTATTTTTTATCCATTACCAGAAATTTAATCCATAAACCTTATCTTATCTTATCACAATCAAATAACTTAAGTTATAGCAACACATCTAGCACACTAAACATTCAATCCAATTGACAATCGCTAAATAATCAGGTAATTTTTCAAATTCCCAATATAATATTCGATACCCTCTGTAATCCAACTAATGCCTTTTAGTTTGTATTTAGCCCCCTTTACTATTTGATCACAATTATTATAGCACTTTAAACAATAACGATTTAGTTGAAATGAAGGGTTGTTGAGGAAGGTAGTTTTAAATAAATTGCACCCGCATCAACATGGATAGGGGATGAGAAGACCACAACATGTGTAAAAAATTGCCCAGTGTGGATGACGAGGTTCAAAACTTGACCCACCCAGTCACAAAAAAACAACAACTAATATATCGTGAGCCTAACGCCTTTAGACCAATTAACCACCAGAGATAGAGCATTATTGAATCGGTTGCATGCAGTCAGAGAGAGCCCTGACATAACTTCTCGAAATAGCTTTTTCTTAAGTGACAACGAAGAAAAGAGTTAAAGGTTCGAGTATGACGTGACAAGATAAAAACAAAAATAAGTTTATGTGTCAAACGATTTAGCTTATTTATTAATAGCCTTCGAGTGTTTATAGAAGCTTTATCTAAAGCTTGGTTCATGCTGAAGAGATTTTGCTAATTTATTAAGGTAGGAATTGAATAAACGTGATCTAAAGGCACGTGAGAGTTGGAACATAACGGCCAGGTATTTTATTGGTAGGGTTTGAAAACAGTGTTGTGATATTTATGGCAGCCATAAAAATTGTCACGCGTGTACCCTAACCCACTGGTTCTCAAACTTTGTTATTAGATTGTACTCCTTGGTAATGACAAAATGTCTAATATATCCCACAATAAAATTTCCCCAAATCAAAAATATCAGATAATCAATCAAAGGAGAAAAATTCTCTCAGTCGTTTCAAAGAATCCACACCACGTTTGGTTCTCTCGTCATTTTTCTCATTTTTCCTTGAGAGCTGCTCATGTACCCACTGAAAGCCTCACGCGTACCCCAGTTTGAGAACCTAAGCTAGGATAACCTGCAAATCTAGCCACCTGCATGTAAGGTATGGGCGTCATCTAGGTGCAAAAACCACTAAAATATGAACCTACAGCATTCATATGTATTAATTAATATTCAGATATTGTGGGTTAAAGTTATTACTACTTAGATAGAAAAATACTAAGAGATCGAAAAATATGGATGAGAGTTGGGTTTAAAAAATATTAGAATTGTAGTCTTGATCACAAAAGATAACAATAATGACAAGAAATTGAACCAGATTGTGACAGGTTCATAACTGCAATATAATTACAAGGAATCAAACATGAGTGCGACAAGAATGGCAAGGAGTTAAACTTGAGTGCGACAAGAATTATATAAGAATAACAAGGATTTATTTAATGGACATCAAACAATATTTTCAAAACGTCGATATTGATGGTTCGATGTTTTCCCCATCTATGTTTTTTGGATTTGCACATTTAAGAAAGTGGACTTGGGTGAGTTTTTACATGGGGTCGACCACTAGTGAATACTGTAACCGAATTCTAGATGAGTCATTTGAAGTGAGGTAGGAGAGGAGATTTGTCATAACGAGAGATTAACTGGCCTTCATGAGGGTCAAGATGAGTCCTGTAAGGTTCAGCGTTCTCTGAAAAAAGGCGCCAAACTCTTCATTGGGACACTTAAATCCTGGTTTGAATGAAGTCGCGTGAAACATGGCCCAAGTATGTGAGTCTGTGTGCGATGTCTGTTAAGGTGTGTGTGTGTGTGTGTGTGTGTGTGTGTGTGTGTGCGCGCGCGCATTTGTTTGCGGCAAGAGAATGGACACATTCCTGTGGCTGCCAAATTTAGGTGACATACCGAGATTTTTCAAAGCTCCTTGAGGCAAGGTGATTTAAAAAAAATAGGATACCGGTACTAAATGAACAATAAACACAAACGTTGTATCAGAACACGATTTGTAAACTAATTTTACACAAGATAAAAGACCTGATACTAGATAACCAGCTCTAGTGTTCTGTATATCTACTAACTGGTGGTCAGAACTTTTAATCCAACATATCCTAGGTCAGTACGTCTAATACTACACACCTAGCTCTAGTACCTAGATATTTAACAATAATTAAAGACATAAAATAACATTTTTTATCAGTCCTTTTAGGCTGGTTATTCCTTTAAATAGTTTTTTTTAGCTCCTAAGAAAGATATTAAAATAGAGCCGTCTCATTATTGTACTGGGGTCTTCAATTGGATAATAGAGTACAAAAATTATTCAACACATTGATATTTAATAGTTACAAACTAACTTATGGGACAGTTGGTTTTGAAAACTTCCGGTCTATGGTGTCTAAATTAAATAATTACATTATTATAAACAAGGCACTAGGATTGTATTTGGCGGTTTAATTATATACAGGGGACCGGAACTATCTGGAGCAGGAACTGATAATAAGTACGGACGAGAAGTGTTGATTTATGAATGGTCGAGAAGAGAGAGAAAGAAAATGCTCATAAACGTTTCTTTAGGACGTCACACTTATGATGATAAGTGTATATTTATATAAGAAGCAAATCCGGCTCACTAGCTCAATCTTGGAGGTGATCCATCATAGTTTGAAAATATGGTTGTTGACAGGGGGAAGATGGTGGGCGATTGGACGGTGAGTTAAAGGGATGGGATATTTGCAATTGATAGTATAAAAATCGAATGTATACACAATATACAAAAATAATTCGCTAGTCTAGCTTATAAAATTAATTGTTTTAAATTAATAACTAATCTCTCCAACAGGTTCGGTAGTGTTTAATAACATATTTTAATAAAAAGAATTCTGACTATCACAAAGCTTTTTCTTTGCCGTTTATTCTCCCTCCCAAATAAAAGTCAACCTTAAAAGCGGGCTTTACCGTTGACGGGGTAACATGCAACCCACACTACACCCATTTACTCAAAGGTTAATCTTATTCTACTCCTATCTCAATTATAATCAAGGATATAAATACATTTTTGGTATCAAATTGAAGGTAGCAATGTGCAGGTACTGTTTGCAAAACACGAATTTAATTATAACTTCGGAATGATTATACAAACAATGGCAATCAAATATAAATCAATAATAGGGTATGAGCTTTAAACTAATATATAAGAAAGATATTTAATTTTTGAACTTCAGTGCATCAATAGTTTACGCTTTCAATGGTTTGAGTACCATTTGTTTTTTATATTAATTAACTGACGAAACAATATGATACTATGTTAACATATTGATAGTTTAATATTTAACTGGAGATATGTCATTTTACCTCCCTTCTATGGGTACATACCCATTAACTAGGGCTAACTGAATAAGGGATGAAAGAAGGGGGAGGGCTCGGCTATCTTTCAAAGATCTATATCTAGAAAGTTGCTAACAGAACAGCCGGGCATGGGACAACACATTGTTCAGGTACAAGCCTTGAGTAATAACTTACACTGTGCTATAATAAGCTTTATGATCTGTTGTATTTTAAATGTAAATCCAGATGTCAATGTCCATCCCACATCTAACAACTTGCTCAAGATATCTGCATATTTACAAGAAATAAGTAGGTAGCTTTAAACAAGGAAGGTAGATTTCAGCGGTAGGATACTCACATTAGCAGAGAGTGAGCTTATTTCAGATAGCCACACTTAGTATACACAGCCGGGATTTGAACCACGGCCTTACTATTGATGGTCAAGATAAGACGAAACTGACCTCTTTGTTAACGTGATCATTGGTATGATAAAATTAATGTTTATGTTCGCTAAATGAAGACTCTTTACTTCCTTAGCCATTGTAGAATCAAAAGAGATGAACTGTATAATATTTTATTAAAAATTAGGTAGTTTGAAAGAGTTTTAAGCTAGTATTAATAAACCATATTAATAAAATGAAGCGTTCGTGTGTCTGTCATGAGCGTTGCACGAAGACTACCACACACAGAAGATTGGAATTTAAAAATCGGTGGCCATTATACACTTCAAAGCTGAAAATTCAAACATGTGATTAGATTTTTAAAGATTTACCAAAAATTGGGTCAGAATAGATAAAATGAAGATTTTTTCTGTGTGCTTGAAGTAAATAAAAGGGTCAGAGGTAGCCACATAATTCATTACTTGGTTAATCCGGGCAACGCCAGGTACTTCTGCTACGGTAGTTAGATCAATAATGTATTTTAAAATTATTATTATTATTATTAGCACCGCGTCTTACTACCCGTTCGGGTTATACGCACTTACACTAATGTGTAATGGTAGGGTGATTGTGAGATGAAATGAAGGACCTACAGTTTAACGTGGGATCTGAACCACGGTGGAGGCCTGGCATTCCCCACATTCACAAGATGTCTTGTCAGAGGTGAAGGAAGGGTTTGGTAATCAGATAAATCTTTGCCGGGATCGAGGATTGAATCCCAGATGCCAGCATAGAAGTCTGACACCTTACCCCTAGACCAACAGGTCACCGTATTTTAAAAGAAAGTGAATGTAAGAAACGCTGAGATATTATTGATACAAAGAAGTGGTAAATGTGAAAATACGTTTTGATTTTCATATCCTACTTGATATAATATTATAATAGTTAATTTACAATTAAAATATTCGATTTCATCCAAACAGTTTTGTTAATATTTCACCCAACATAATTATCTTGCCTAAAGAAATAGTAGTAAAAGTTTTACACATCTGAGATCCATTTTTCTTAATATATATATTTTTTATTTAAACACGATTTTTTTTTATCTTGTAGAATAAAGCTTAGATTAAGGGAATACAATTCTCAATGTATTAAAAGTATTCCACATCAGTTACCACGTTAAATGTAAAGGGATAATTTAGTAGTACATAAAAATCTCAAATGTTAAATACAAAAATGAAAATAATTAGTTGGGTTCACTCATAGATTACTTTTGTTATATTATTATTGTTATTATTATTTATCACCACTTCATACTGCCCGTTCGTCGTACACGCTTTAAGTACTAATTACGCTAATGGATTAGGAATTGGGAAGATTTAATTAGAGAAAGTGAACCCGCATTTGCGTGGAGGGAGAGTGGAAAACAATTTAGGAAAAACCACCCCAGTTCACCCGACCGAGATTCGAACCTCGATCTCCCCGTCCTCAGCAGTCGAGCTCAACACGACTAGCGCGTTAGCCAACTACGCCACCGAGGCGGTTTTTTATATTGAGTTAGGTAGCATTTTTTTCGTCCCCCAATCAGATCATTCATCTTTTCATTACGGAAGGAATAGTAAAATATATTTTCTACGCATTTAACGAATTTGGACAAATGTTACATTTTTTTTTTTCTGCCACTACAACTCAATATTCGCAAATAATAATTTTCATCCCAATACTATTGATTTTTAGATATCCAAATGATTTCCCAAAATAAAATATTATTTATTGTTTTAATGTTGTTCATGTTATTACTGTAGGACACTATTTTATAAGTTGCGCATAGTGTAGCACGTCAAAGTAAGCTACTTTTCAGGATTATGTTTTTTATATCAACATCTTATAGATTTGTACAGTATATCTGTTATCTCTTTTAGAAAATATTAAGAGTTTGACCAGTTTTTCGCACGGGCAAGCCGCATAAAACTTTATTAACTTATGAAGTTCAATATCCAGCTGCCATCATCTTGATGGATCCACCATGTAAAATCCTGCGTTAACTATGGCAATCAAAAATAAATTACGATGGTTAAATTAATTTTTTTAAAGTATTAGAAATACATATTGTTTAGTCCATTGATTGAGTGCACAAACTAACGCAATACATTGACAAAGCAACATTTATCCAAGCACAATCATAAGATAAGTGAAACGAAGTGATAGACATTGTTGCAGAAACATGTTGGAAAAATATTGCATCACATTTCACAAAAGAGTATTTATTTACTTATTTAGCACCACGTCTTACTACCCGGTTGGGTTATATGTTTAAGTACTAATTACGCTAATGTATTAGGAATTGGGAAGGTTGAATTAGAGGAAGTGAACCCGCATTTGCGTGAAGGGAGAGTTAAAACCATGTAGGAAACCCCCCACCGCCCAGTTCACCTGACCGAGATTCAAACCTCGATCTCCCCGTCCTCGGCAGTCTAGCTCAACATGACTAGCGCGTTAGCCAACTACGCCAGTGAGGCGGGTATTAAGACTTAGTTGCAGAAACATATTCAATATTGAGAATCATGATTTCCTAAAAAGAATAATGGTCCTTGACGAGCTATGTTTCCAGAATTGGTTTATTTTAATTGTCACCGCACTCTTAAGTAGACGCTAATTTATCCTTTTTATCTATGTATTTGCAATACTAATAAATACACTTAATTATAATCTTAAGATTTTGTATTAGTTTTTTAAACATTTTTCGCCTGCCTTTACAAAGTTTTTCACCATTTCATGAAGGTTTTATCATTAAGGTAGTTTATAACGCCTACCCATTACTCGTCATTTGATTTATAAATTCAAAACTTTCCAACTTGTATGGCTATATGGGGTGGTACTTTTACCGAATTGACAAATTTAAATTTTCTTCCATGCCAAATATTCTTTGATATCACAGACCTGGGTAAATATCTGGGTAGATCAGTTTAAGGGCGTTGGCATGTAAAGCAACAGGCCCGAAGCTTGAACAATAGTCCAAGCATATATTTTTATATGCATAACTAACTTAACAAAGGTTTTATTAATAAACTATAATAATGATTAATGTTTACATCCAATTATAAAATAACTAAACTTCTCCGTTATTTGCTGGGAATTTTTTATAAATACATCTGGAAAACGTAGCTTACCGGTGTTCACATGGGCTAATAAGGCATCTGACTCGAGATGGATTGAGTCACCACTGATTGGGAAAATCAAAGTTAAAATAAATGCTAGAAACAACAGGGGTGTGTATGTATAAGTGGTTTTACATACTCTCTTCGCGCTAATGTAGTTGCACTGCCATTAAATAACCTTCTTCATCCCCAAATCAATTATATTTGAGACTGTTAAATAGTCATATTGCTAAGAATTTGAATAATTTTATTTTTACTGATAACTGCATTGAGACACATGCAGACAAATGAGTCAGTATTGTTTTATCTGGTTTGCAGCTGACTCGTATGGTTTGGCTCGAATCTTGGCCTGGTATATTATGATCGTTTATATAATGGTCCCCTTCTCCCTCCAAGAAAATGTGGATACATCTTCTCTAAAATTACTTCTTCATTCTAACTCAATCCAAAATTATAGTTTATAAACAATTTATATCGAAGGCGAGATTTTAAGATTGAAAAAAATAATGTTTTTTTCCATCCAACCCAAACTAACATATTAATTATTTTAAGATTTGTTTTTAAATACACAGTTTAAGCATATCATCTTCGTGACACCTAAGCGCTTACTCAATTGAACCTTTAGTTTATGTTCTAGAAGTATGAAGGTGCAAAATTATATCTATGTTTTCTTATTTGAATGGAGTTAACAGGTGATTCGCGCCATAAAAACATTCTTGAGCGACTGGCAAACGTGTACGATTTGTTTACATCCTGAAAACCATAGTGGTTTTTACAATGACCCTCTGAAGTGTTGAACCGCTCAAAACTAAATTGAAAAACCGGTTTTTAACACGCACTCGCCCGTGGAAAGTAGATATAAAAAAGGTTTACATAAAAAAAAAGTTTAAAATGGGTATTATGTACACTTTCGGAGTCTATTTTATTATACTATTATAAAGCCACATGGTTGACTCACTCACTGACATTAATGTTTACCAACTTCCAGATGAGCTAGAATCTTGAAATTTGGCAAACTTATAGCTTCTATCCTGTAACCGGCGGGAAAATTCCAAAAAGTTAAAAAAAAAAAAAATTTAACCACTGAAAAAAATGTAAAATGTTGGCGCAACTTTAAAGTCAGTGCGGACCTTTCTTTGGAGGTTTCTTGTAGCTAAACGGTAAGACCTATCAAAAAACGGCTCTGGAATTACATTAGTTTACATCCACTTGCAAAGAAAACGCACTGGGGGTTTGGGGGCGGAGCCCCAACAAGCAAAGCGAGTCGATGATATACTCTCAATAAATGACGGATTGAATGGGACTACGCACTTTATATAATTGTTTTTCACTGCGTTTTACTACATCACCGCACTGTACGTAATTTTCACTAAAGGGGTAGCAATAAATTAATATGATTTACTTGAAGCTTACCCTCATTTGCGTGGGGAGTGTGGGAAAACCATCAAGGAATAAACCATGATTATTTATGCTCTTTAACTGTAGATTTTAACTGAGTAATCATCCGAGATTTAACTGGACCCGTGGTGTAATGGTCAGTGGACCTGGCTACAAGCATAGGGGTCCTGGGTCAGATTTCAGACTGGTACCTTTGATATGCTTCACTTTAGGTGAATAATTCCAACGGTCACCAGGGTTTGGCTAACTAGACTTTAGTTAGGTTAATACTCACACTGACTCTATAACTTCATAATAACTATAATCACATCATCTCATTGTGGGTACGATGTGTAGACAACCTCCATAGGTGTACCTTGGGCAACGTTCTGTACCAACCGAGTGGCTAATAGTCTATACATAACGCGACCGAAACTCGACGTAAAAAGTCCTTCCCGGTCAAAAGTTTCTCACGATAAAAAAAAAATCAGGGTTTTGAACTAGAGACTTTCCATTACCAGCAAACCAAGCTGGATTATATTTACTTCTTTGTTTGCTTATTGAAGGTATAGTAAAAATTAAATTGGTCGTGTATTCATGTAACTTAAGGTGGGATGAAAGGGGATACGATAAAAGGCCAGTGTTTGTAAAGTCTTTATAGCAAAACATTGTTTTGTTCAAAAATAAATCAAATATTGCTCCAATAGAAACAAAGGGCTTAGTTTTCTTCGCAGGGTGATATGAATTCGTTTGACTATCTGTTAATAGCATAGCGGCATTAAAGGAGAAACTTTAAATAAGATAAAAATCTGTCATTAAATTTTAGGATACCCTTGAAAGATATTCAACAACTGTTGATATCACCATGTGAAGAATATTAAACTATGTTTCTATTTAAGCAATATTTGATTTATTTTAGCCATAAAAACTGCAAAAACATGGGCTTTTCTCGCATCCAGTTTTATCCCACCTTAATAATTTATGGGTTAGTGTTAAACTAATTCACACCAGTGGGTGTGTTATATGGAACTGTTTGCTATTCTACATTTATTTGTATAGATTATAAAAGATTATTTCTTTGGAGATCTGACTATACGTGTCGCACTAATTGAGTTTCAAATGGGCGGGGCTCTCTTACCTTAATAGTAGTGATGCCGCACCGAGTCGACCTGAAAACAAAACAACAGCATTGTAATTAAACACTTTAACATCTTGTCGGCAATTATCTGTGGGGGCCAGTCCTTCATGACCGTGGAGTCGGAAACAAATTACAATTTTATTAGACTCTGATTAAGTATATCGCCAGAAATGGTTACATTAATTATATACTTTTTTTAATTATGACACTCAACATACCCACACCCTTGATAACACAGTTTAGGGCATCAATCATTCAATAGATTGTATTGCCACTGACGAGATTTGAACACTGGATGGACATTGTGAGGGTGGTCGTTCTCCTTTCACGCAACTACGGGTATATTTCCTCTAAATTTTATCTTACTTATCTCTAACCCAATAGCGTAAATAATATAATATAACCCAGACAGGCAGTAAGACGCGGTACAAAAAATACTCAATTCATCGAATGTCAATTCATCATTTTGTAAGAGGGAGGCCCATTCCCAACGTTAAAAAAGTTTTAGGACCTTCTGTGAATTAAGTCCGTGACCCTCAACTCTAAACATTAAAGTTACCAACTGAGCTAAGTGGCTGCAAAACCTCAATGTCAACTAACGATTTAATTTACGGAGTACGGGGAGGTATGTTAACATAGATGAAACACACTTCGGTGACCACATTGTCTTGGGCGTCATTCTTGCAATAGACTAGACTGCCATTGACTGGAACCCTGGTAGGGTTTTTCACTTTTTCTACGCGCAAGCAAGGTTCATCACTATTCAACCTTGCCCATTTCTTAGCACATTTGTGTAATTAGCACACATGAGTAAAGCCGAAACAAGTAGTAAAACGTGGTGCTAAAAAAACTAATTAATGTTTTATATGAAAGTAACATTTAACTAACATGGATAAATTATGGGACAACTACTCATGTAAAACTACCATCATTATACCTAGCCAGGATTCAAACTAAAACTTCCCCATCAAAGCTGCTAAAACACAAAATGAATCTAGCAGCTTAAACTACAGGGAAGCCACCTACATCAGCCTAATGTTCAAATTTTTTTTTTTACAAAAAATTGATTTTCTGTGTCTGCTTACGTCGAGCACAAAACTCGGAAACCCTGGTTTGAATTCGGATGAGACTGACGAAGGTATTTATCAATTAGATGTTGAGTCATTCTAATATTAGATTAGTAAATAGTCTACCTAGCAGATAGGATTGCGTGTGTGGTAATAGGTGTACTGTATAAAGTTCAGATAAGTCACGTAAATATATAATCTGTGTGCTTAGAAAAGACAAGCGAAATATCCTGATAAAGAAATTAAAATAAATGGTACGGCGTAATCGGTCATACTTCCTTATATAGTCTATATTTAGGAACATATTTTTTTTTATAAATTGGGTATCATTAAACAGCCATTAAATACATTTTTCTTCAGAAACCTTTTTTTACCAATTATTTTAAATATTCTACTGGTAAAAATTTTAACAAAATTGTTAAAAGCCATTTTCGAAATATTAAAATAATTTCAAAATGAGTCATTAGTAAATTAGATATACCCTTAATTTTAGGACTAGAATCAAAATTACGATTTGTCCTCAAGATATGATAAAAATATTTAAATA
Organism: Timema douglasi; assembly: GCA_901482245.1. Classification (NCBI taxonomy): domain Eukaryota; kingdom Metazoa; phylum Arthropoda; class Insecta; order Phasmatodea; family Timematidae; genus Timema; species Timema douglasi. The sequence goes on from CABEEJ010001965.1 coordinate 26,449, forward strand.
TAAATTTTGAAAGACATTTATCAAACAAGGATGTATCCCCAAACACAGTTTTTTTAAGAGAGACATAGGTCAAATATAGTTAAGATCCATAACAATATCAAGGTAGAAAATGTTTACGATTGCAATACTTTCTCAATACAAGAATAGTGGCCTGGTGTCTGGTCAATGTGTTTGCTAGTCAGTATCAGCCGACACCGTACTAACAAAGAACACTACGCTTCAATTCCCATCAAATATTTGGTCTTGGCTTATGGTGAAAAACAAGTGAACCACTCAAATAATCAGAGTTCACCTCAAACATGATTTCAAGTTCTAAAATCCCAAAATCTAAATCTAAAATCCTTAATCGTATTTTTTAAACGAAAAGTTTAAACTATGTATTAACAACGCTTTGTACTAGTAGGCACAAGGACAAAAGTTATTAGTCTCATCCTATCTGGTTTTATGGTGATGGAGAAGGTCTGTAGTATTAAAGTTATTTTTTCATGGTTTCCCCCCCACTTTCTCTTCAAGCAAATGGGGGCACATCTCTTCTAGGTTATACTATCCTCATCTTTATACCTTTAAAGTAAATGGGGATAACCCAGATGGATAGTAAGACGTGGATTACGGGAAGGGTAATAGTCCATCCGCATCGTGATGAAGCTAAGTTCGAGTTACAAAGAGGATAAATCTGGTGTTATCTTTCAATCCATCTCATTTCCTCGAGAGTTGCATTTCTCACGAAGTGCGAGAGGGTTTTTACCGAAAAGCGATGGCGCGGGCTTGTACAATACCCACGTAGATGGGCCACGTCAAGGAACGAAATGTCCTTTACGAGATGAGTACAGAAACGTTCGCCCGGTGACCGCAGACATCGAGTAAACCACGGTGTGCTAAGAATGAAACAACAACTCAAAAGAGTACGGCATACACGCTTAACCGCAAAGCATTACTAACGATTATATCGCAAGTTGTCACCGCCTATTAAAAGGCGAGGTCTCTTTTAAGTGCCGGGTATTGTATTAGCGTGTCTGGACAAAGAGACACATAGACACACACAAGGCGAAAACTCAGTCATGTCGGTTTCTTAGAGAGATCCTATGACGGAACAATAAAATTATAGGTCATCTTAGAAGAGAAGGGCTAAGGCGAGGTTAAAAAAAACAACCTAATCCGGACATTACTGGCGAGATGGCGTCGCGAATGAGTATTCAAAACTCCCCTTTAATATATTTATACACGCTGACGAACGGCTGATTAACATATTGATACAAATTAGTCATTGAATTGAAATGCTCTTTTTGACTGATGGTAATAACTTTGCTGCGCGGAAGCTGTCATTCATGGTTATTTTATGTGTGGTGGAACACAATATATATTTTGTTGTGCTCCACATCGTGCTTACAGTTAGGGCTATCAATATATATTACACTGATGGGGTAGGGATGATTTGTAGAAATTAGATTAAGTGTACCAGCATTGTGCGTGGAGAGATTGTGTGAACCTATATAAGATAAATCACCTCAGTATGTTTACTTGGGAATCAAACCTTAATCTCTCAGAAACTTTGAAATCTAAAAAGATGGGACTTATGTATTTGTCTAAATACCACCTTTGTGGGTCCCCTAATATTGTAATTCCATGTGCAACAAGTTAAAACATTAACTGCCCATTCTTTCGAATTTTGGTATTTACTTATGTTTGAAAATATTTCAAAAACTTTTTCATACTGATTGGATTTCCAATTATTTTTTTTGCTGCCACGTCTTACTACCCGTTTGGTTTATACGCGTATTAAATAATTACGCTAGTGGGTTAGGGATGAAGAAGGTTTCATTTAGAGGTAAATTACCCCCATTTACGTGGAGAGAGAGTGGCTAACTATTCAGTAAAAAAACATTCCTAGTACACCCGACACGGAGTCAAACCCAAATATCCACGTCATTAATAGTCCAGTCTATTGTAAGAGGGACGACTTACACCATTTGACCACCAAAACAGACTTTTGCAAATACTTTTTGCCCCTATTGACATGTGATGTAAATAATTTATAAATTGATGAATACAAAACTGCAACTTTCCACCCGTAAAAAAAAACAGCGTGAGCCAAATCACTGTACTGGTATAAGGCATTCTTAAAAATATATTTCTGACCGATCTACGCATTAGATACTAATCTTTATTTTTAATCTTTAGAAAGTATTCTTTGAAATTTCAATATTCATTTAGATGGAATAATATTCAATAAAGGTATACTGCCATTCACAGACGCTCATTTTATAAATCTTAAATTTATTTGAAAAACTTACAGTTAATAATATTGTTAAAAAAGTAGCATAAAAGCCAATTTACAAGCCAATGCTGGCTATTTTAGCGCCGACGATCTCACACGTTCACAGCAGACTCTTCTTTAAATTATTATTAATGAACAGGGCTCAGCTTTTCATGACACGTCCCCTTTTTGTTGTTGGTACATCACAGATTGCTCATGTGCACAAAGAATCTGTTTATGATACCCTTGTTGTAAGTGATTCTGTCAGTCATGTTTTGTCATTATAGATTTTTAGGTCATATTTTCGTTCTTTGAGTACCTAATGTTTGAGATAATTTTAGTATTACTTTGGAACACTATCGATGTTTTGTAAATTCATAAATACTAAAATAAAATATTTCCCCCCAAACAGTGTAGGTTTTAAACGAGTACTTTAGTAGTGGGAGAATCCACATTCCCGGTTAAAAACGGCAACTTTGCTGGAGCTTCTGTCAGAAGGGTCAGTTATTGCACCTGCAGCAGGGATTTGTAAATCATTATTGGTGTGTAGTGAAATGCCAGAGTTTATTAGATTAAGGTTTTAATTGTATAATTACATCCATTGTTTTCAGCCTGTGAATTGGGTGAGTTTTAAAAAAAAAATTCAAGCCATATATTTTCCACTACCGACTGGCTAGGCCTGTCATATCTTCATATGCCTTATAATCTAACTTAATACTAGAACAGGCAAAACATCCAGTCCCCGGCCGTTAATTTATCAATGTGAAATTGTAGACTCACATTTAATCAATAATACATTTTTAAACCATGCCGGAAATCGAACCCGGGACCCTTTCAGTAGACAGACACGCCACCGACTTAGCTAATGTGACGAATTCTTAATAATTATATAAATTAGTTTCACTTTATAAAAGGATCGTTTAATATATTGATGTGCATTATTTTAGAGTTTTAGTCTACACTTTTTAGTCATTTTTTGTAAATTTAAGGTAATATTTTTAGAATTTTTACTGTCTTAAGTGATATTTTTTTTTCAAAAAAAACTTGTAGATCATTTAAATACGGGGTCTGATAACGAATTACTAAGCAATCCTGGATTGAATTAAATAGCCAAGCTATTATATATACTAACTACAGTTATAAATGCATCTGAATATCATATTTCAATTGAAAAACGACACCTGGTCACAGGAATTGAACACTGGACCTTTAGCTTAGTACGCCAATGTCCTAACCATAGAGCTATCTAGGGGCAAGGCCGTAGCCAACCAATAATTTCAAGGGGGTTTGGTGGGCACACCCCCCAATTGCTGGAAGCTAGAAATATTCTAAATGATAAACAGTTCTAGTTCAGTTCATGGTAAAATAACCCCCTAGCTGCCAAAGGCTTGGAAAATTTCTAAATATTAAACACGTTTTGAAGTTCTGTGAAGTTTTTTTATGGTAAAATAACCACCAAAATGCTGAAGGCTAGGAAAATTTCTAAATAATTAACAGCTCTAGGAGCTCTCTTAAGTGCTTTTTATGGTAACACAGCCCCCTAATTTGTATTTGTATCTTAATTTTGATATTGTTTGAACTATAAATAAAGTCATATATAGTTTATTCATAAAACTTCGCGGGGGGTTTGAACCCCCAAACACCCTCCCCCCCGGCTACAGCCTTGTCTAGGAGTCATCCTGTGCTAAGGGTCATTCTTCACTGGATTGCTAGGGGGAAGCGCATTGACACGCTATACTAATGATCCCGTGTCCAGGCCTCAAATTATCAACTATATTTAATAAGTTGTGACCATTTGAACACCTTTTATTTTTCGTTTGCAAGAAAACTATAAATATGGTATATCTGTTATTTTGTGTGTATCTATGACCTACTCGTCACCGGAAATTAGACTAGACTGACGCTTTTTTCTAATGTGCCCACCGATGCATGTTTTTTTTAAAATTAGAAGATGCGATTCATGGTATTTTTCTTTAATTGGACAGTATTGTTTGCTTTTAATTGAACTACTTTTTAATCTAATACAATAAAATCTTAGTTTTTTCTTGTGCTCAACTACTTTACTATTATTAGTTATTAATATTATTATTTTACACGTATTGATATTATTTAAAAAAGTAATAGTTTCAGATAAAATTATTTGAGTATAAGGTATGATATAAAAGTTACTAAAACCATTTTCATATACCCACTTCGGTGGCCGCTTGGTATAAGGCGCCACCCTCGCAGCAGACTAGACTGCTGATGACGGGAAGAGTCAGGTTCGAAACTTGGTAGGGTGTATTGAGGATAGTTTAAAAAAATTGTTTTCCTTTCTCCCACCACGAAAGTATAGGTACACTTCCTCTAAATATAACCTTCATCATCCCTAAAACCATTAGCGTAATTAGTACACAAGCGTGTAGCCTGAACGTTGCAATACGTTACATAAAAACTGCTCAAAAACCTCTTACTATCTAAATCTTACTGTAACACTATTCCATACATTTGCGAATATTCATTATTCGTTATTTTATTATAAGTGAGTCTCTTTCTATCAGGTAATACTTATAATTACACATTGGGACCGAAATGACCCGTTTAACTCTTGTGACTATTGAGTTGCGGATAAATTTACGTCACACTTTGGGGTATTGGGGTAGAGTGTTCGCCTCAGGACCCGATGTTCGTGGCTTAAACCCAGCTAGGGTCAACGGATTTTTCTTGAGTAGTAAAAATCCTTAGCATAACTTTCTTCGTAGGAAAAGTAAAGCCATCTATCTGTCTTATGTCAATTGTGGCATGTAAAAAAACAACCGGAATGTACGTGAAAAAACCTTTACAGGCAACTAGGTAGGCCTTTTCGCTATCGCTCAGAGAGATTCTCGTGTGCTACTATAATCAGTCGGTTCAGAAAGAGCATGTTAAATACCTCAAATTAATGAAATGAAAATATGATACATTTACGCTAGTACATGGGGCTGCGTGTTTTGCGTATCAATTTCACATACCTTCCTTTCTAAAAACGCAATAATTTAGGACTACATATTTTGCCTGTCTATTTACATACTCTCCCTTCTACTTATAATAGCTCGGAGCTACTTTTCTTGGCTATCTGTTCACATACTTTACTTTCTAATAACATAATGCCTTTAATATTACGTGGACGTGAGTAAGTGGCCACGTGACACGTCCAGCCTATGAACACAAAAAAAATTGTTTTTAAGAATAAGAAAAACCATCTCATTTTAACATTATTTATACTTATTCTAAGCTTATAAATATCTATAGAAAACATATTTGTTGTTCTTAAATTACTTTGTCATATTAAATTTCTTATACTTGGAGCACCTGTGAGAATCCATTGTTGCCAAACTGATCAAATTGGTCAATTGACTAATGTGGAAAACCTTTTCAAGACTTTATCTCAAATAAGTTAATAGGTTTTTATATTTCTTTGAATTTAAAAAAGGTAGAAGTAATTAAATATTTAGTTAATGATAAAAACATGGGGCATACCAAGAATTGATATTTGGTAGATCCTAAATAAAAATATATTATATTGATTATCTGATGATAAAAAGAAGTTTTGAAACATTCCGAAGTCAGGAAGTCGCACGTGTTAAATCGTATGAATTTGAAAAAAAAAAGAAAATGGAACGTTTGAGCAAGAAATGTTTTGTTCAGCATTCAATGTCAACAAAAGTTGATGGAACTATTTTGAAACATAGGTCGTGGAGGATATAGAATGGGGAAGCCCCTTCCCTTGCTTCCTACGGTGCAAACTTGGAAGTCGGCAAATATTGATAGTTTCCTCTCTGGTACTTATTAACTGTCCAGGATATCCGCATACTTTTACTAATGAGTTAGAGAAGAAGAAATTAAAATTAAGAGGGTGTGTACCTACACACCTACACTTGTAAGGCGAATGAATGAGAAAATCACTTGGAAGAACTACTCTCAATATAGTTAGCCAGGATTCAAACACCAAACCCTTCCCTCAATTTAAAACCAAACAAACCTGAAAACCTAAAAAAAAGAGTCGAAAAACCCTATAAGCTCAAAAGTCCTAACAATCTGAAATTTTTCAGGCAGGTAGGTCTTAACTAAATGGTTGCAGGAATATTTGGTGACAGAAACTTCCAAAATAGGGGAAGAGGGAGTTCCAGAAAATTAAAGTCGAAAGACTCTCGAAGTTGAATAGCCTAAAATGCTGAAATTTTTTAGACAAAACCAAAAAGACACAGAAGCACGTGGTGGCCAAAAATTTTCACGGGGGACACCAAGATATTTTTTTTAGATTGGGGGCATTTAATAAAAAATGAAAACGTATAAAGAGAAAATGTTGATTATCTTCAATTGAGGAACAGTTTCACACTTTCTTTGGCGTAAATATTTGATCTACTGTAGAATATTAAATTAAAATGTATCTTTAAGATTTTGAGGGTCACTAAAATTACCCCCCATTGGTGATCATTATCCAACAAATACCATTAGGACACATTACACGTCCAGCAATGAAGCTGTTGATTTTTATTCCTGTTAAATATAATTACATTATTATACAATGAACGCAACAATTCTAACAGAAAAGCACACTTACATTAAAAATAATACTTAGCTTACTCATATCGATTAGAACGCGTGCTAAACGTTAAACTAGTACAATCTGGTTTTCCAGCTTTCGTCTGTGCCTACGGACTGTGTTATGTCGTAAGCAGAGTTTGTTGAAAATACACCTGTGGTAGCCCACTCTTCATTTGACTATATATATAAAACCCATACTCCATTTGACTATGTATGTACATACATACATAAATATATATACTTTCTCTCAACCCCTCGAAGAAAGAAGAATGTCGACGTGTCATGAACTCCTGAAACCGGAAAAATGGTTTCTGCGTTGCCGTCTGTCTGTATCTTGATATAGAGCCTAAACAATTTTAGTGATCGGGCTTACACTTGGTATCTAGGGTTTTCAAAAGGTTCCCCACATGAGTTTTTTGAATAAGATATCTAACCTTAAAATTAAAGTTAGTTACTGAAGGACAAAAATAGATTTTCTCAAAAGCCTCTCTAATGATTTTGATTAATATATGTATCTAGACACCGTTTAACATTACAAAAAAAATTTGCAATTTTCATTTTTTCCCCAAAATGATTTTGAGGGTAGTATATAAAAGCAAAATTTCCAATCTTGATTATATCTCCGTAGCTATTTGAGATACGAAATAACTTATCATTGTAAAGATGTAGTACTATTAAATATAAATTTCTTTTGTTTTAAATATATTTTTATAAAATCAAAAGTTTCTGAGCTGTAGACAAAAACATTTTCTATGGATTTCTTTAAAATATTAGATTGATTGCTATGCTTTTTGGTGGAGAAAAATGCTCCTCTTTGCTCAATGTTTCTGCAAAATTGTACCTATCATTTATGATCTTTGGTGGTGTGTTTCCGCAACAATGTATATTATTTCGTTTCACAAATATTAGAGCTTTTAGTAAATGCCTTTATTCTAAGAATAAATAGAAAGTCTGTGCGATGCACTATACCATTTATTTTAAATTTATTTGAAGTATTTTACGTGCAATTTCTTAACCGACTGATTGTATCAGCACACGTCTTACAAACTAACTTATATCTAGAATAGACACGACACATTCAGCCACTGGCCATTAATTCATCGCTGGAAAAGGAAAAATTCATATCTTACCAATGATACATTTTTCAGCCACTCCAGGAACCTAACCCGGGACCCTTATATCATTAGACACGCTACCGACTGAGCTAAGGTGTCTGACAACCAATTATAAATAGGCTCTGCTCTACAGAACTTACAAGGGAATTTATTTTCACTTTATTGGTCAATTAGTATTCTTCTTATGGAAGAAATCTTTTTTTAAACACTGCGTCTTAATACCCGTTCAAGTTATACGCCTATATACTAGTAACTTATACTAATGGGTTAGGGATTAGGAAGGACTAATTTAGAGGAAATGCACCCACGTTAGCGTGGAGGAAGAGTGGAAAACCACCCTCAGTGCACCCGACTGGGATCAAAACTTGATCTTCCCGTCTTCTGCAGTCTAGTCTAACATGAAAGTAGCATGTTAGACCACGCGGCCACAGAGGCGGGGAGAATAATATCAAATATTATAAACTTAAAAGGTAGCCTACAGATTAAACTAGTTCTGCTTACCCGCGAAACAAGCCACGCCACTGCGTACAGAGGCTATTTTCCCCTTAAATGTTTACGCAATCTCCTTCCACGCACTTGTAGCTAAATTTCTTCTAAACTCTACTTTTAGCATTCTTATCCTATTAGTGTAATTAAAAGAGTAGATGACTGAGGGATAATCCGACGTAGCGCAAAAATAAATAGTAACACTTAATTTTCCCAATATAATACGGACGATTCTTGCTTTGAGAGTTTGCATTCCGAGTTCCTCTCCTAGTTATAGCCTCCAAGTTTCACGCGTTGGGGCGGGAAGGAGGGGGGGGGGG
>CABEEJ010001965.1:35269-60587 GCA_901482245.1 Timema douglasi
CCCCCCCTTTGTTGCATTCAGCGCGATGACCAGATACTTCCTTTCGGTATTCTGACCTCCCCCTCTCTTCCACCATAAACACCATCTAACACCAATTAAATACACATTATATCGGAGATGAAGAGTTGTCAAAGCAGACCCCACTTCACAATAGATTGATATTGGATTACATCATAGTTGTTCGGAGTGCCGTCTCCTGGGAGGGAGATATTTCTCACACTGCGGAATTTATCATGGGAATGAAAGCCCCATAGTAGCGGTTCCCAACGGGGGGTACGCGTATCCTCAAGGGTACGTGCCAGGACGTTTGGGGTTACGCGAAAATATTTGAGTAATGGCGAAAAGAGCTACATATACCAGCAGTTTAAGACAAAAAAATCATTCAAAAGATATGAAATGAACTCAACGATATGGTGAGGGGCAGTGCGGGTTTTATTCTGAATTTGAAATTGAGAAAATGATTTAAATTTCAAACATAAACATAAATGTATGTTTTTATTGTAACTTTTGTTTTTTTTTAATGTAGAAATATATACACTCTATATCCAGCTTATTGTCATATTGTTTTTTAATCCCATTATTAACTCATTTATTTTCAGTTGAAACAAATGAATCAGAACTATCTACTAATGTAGTAATTAAACATTTTGCTAAAAAAGTATGGACACAATTTATGAAAATGGGTTTCCAAAAGATACGCGAGCGAAAAAAGGTTGTGAACCAGTGCTCTATAGCTTTAAAACCACTAAAATAATCCCCAATCTCCCATAATATTCTGTTGTGAGCTTGTTATAAATTACCTTTTGTTTAACCATCTAATTTAATCTCAGGACTACAATATACCACATGAAATTTCGTTGAAACTGAGCATACAATTTTCTAAAACTAACAACTTTTTGTGCAAAGTTTTAAAACCAAGAAATGCGGGTTGATACCTATCGCCTCCATTTTGACGTGGAAGCATTATTTTAAAATAACAAATTACTTATTATTATAGGGGCTCTGTGAGAAATAGACTTGGAACCTTCATGTTATTATCATCGTTACCATAGTCTTAAAATTTATATTTGGCATTCAAGTTGAGATTCTTCCTATACTTTATCCTTTGATTTTAATTTTACATTTAGTTTCTCTCAACTCCTCGAAGAGAGAAGTATTGTTATCGTAAAAAAAAAAAATTAACTCGAGGTTTTGATGAATGTCAAAGTTTCGTGAGCCCCCTAAAAGAAAAAAGTTATTTTTGCGATGTCGTCATCTCTCCGTATCTCGGACTAGAGCCAAAACTATTTTACCAATTTTTTTTTACGAAGGTCTTTAAAATGTGAAATTGATTACTATGCTCTTTGGTGGACAGATTTGTTACTTTTTTCCCCAATTTTTCTGTAAGAGAGTATATTATTTAATTGATGCTCGTTAGAGTGTTTCTACAACAATATATATTATTTCGTTAAAAAAATTACGAGTTTTTAGTAAATAAATCTAATAGAAGAGAAGAGCTGTGCAATGCATCGTCCCATTTATTTTTAATGGTGATAACGTTTAGACAGAAAACCAATAATAACATATTTAAAAGTGCATTAAAATCATAGAGAATAGCCGTTGTTCAAATATCTTGACATATTTTATTGTGAAAATCACATTAACATTAAATATATACATATAATGGCAGGCCCTAGGTACTTTATTGATTACTTAGAATTATGATTTAAAATCACTTTAGATAAACTAATAAACAAAAAATTAGTGGTGACCCCAGTTTAATAAGGATAGCCCGAACGGGCAGTAGGACAGAGCCAACAAAGAGTTTTAAAACTATAATTTGAAAGCGTGTGGTTTATTAGGAAGTTGCGATGGTCTTATAGACATATATTGGGGTCAAACTCAACAAAAGGCTAGAAACCATAGTCTTAGACATAGCCTTTAATATTCCTGGTGTTAAATGTAATAACTAAAGCTAATATTTTAAAGTTTCAAAGGCGTACTGATAGGTACTCGGACAAAGGCTCGCCTCGTCTAATTTACCTGTGATGGGCAGGTCATGGTTTGAATCCAGCTTGGTGTACGACCTTTTTCCCAAAATGGTTTCTATACTATCCTTCCATGCAAATGTGGGTTATACTTCCTTTAAATTCTACCTTTGTCATCTCTACCTCACGAGTGTAAATATGTGGACATACCAAATGGGTAGTAAGATTCGAAACACAAAATCGAACCAATAGAGGATAGTTGCAAAAACTTGGAGTCCTTCCTTCAACGGCTCTGACGTAGTTTCAGTGCACAAATCGTGCGCCATTCATTCATAATGATTCAGCTGGAAGTAGTGTGAATACAGCTACACAGTGAAGGGATTTCCATGGACCGTTCAATTCGAGCCACTTTTATCTTTGCTCATGTATCAAATCACGATAGCCATTATTCTCCCCTCCCAACCTCCCCCCATATCCCAGAATGAAATGAAACCGTTTGATTGTGACACAGTTTGTACATTAGCAGCCGCTGATCCTGTAGGTGCATATCTCCTAAGTCAGCGTTTTTCAAACTGTGATCGGGCCCTTCCATAGTTATCTCAAGCTCCATAAGGCCATTTTAGAATATTCTTTATATTTTATTTCTCATAAAATAAAATAGCATCAGTAATTAGGATTGCCAATTGTTTCAAATATGAATAAGGTAATTTGCCAAAGATGCAGCCAGAATGGTTTTTTTTAGCACCGCGTCTTACTACCCATTCAGATTATACACTTATATATTAATTTCACAAATGGACTAGGAATTAGGAAGGTTGAAGGTTGAATTTAGAGCAAATGTACCCGCATTTAGTGTTGAGAGAGTGGGGAACCATTTAGGACAAACCAACCTCAGTACACCCGACTGGGATCGAATCGCTATCTCCCTATCATCAGCGGCCTAGTCCATTGAGTAGCGCCTTAGACCATAAGGATACCAAAGTGGATACGAACATGTGATGTTTTCCGTTTGTTTTATACTTTTATTGCTGTAAAATTTAGCCATCACTATTTAATGTAAATAATATTAACGTAAACATTTTTATGAAGGCTCCAAAATGTATTTTTCTGGAGAAAGAAGTCCTTCGATTTAAAAAGTTTGAAAACCACTGTCCTAAGGTAGGAGGGCCTCAATAAATAAATACACATATTATTTTATTCCACGTCATACTACCCATTATAAAAAAACACACATACTTAAACCAATGAAGTAGGTATGAGGAATATATATTTTAGAGAAAGTATACTAGCATTTTTGTGAAGAGACTGTGTAAAGCCATTAAGGATAAACCAACCCTTGTGCTCTAATATTGCGTAGGGCGTTTGACGCTAGCAGGTATTATCCTAGATGAAACAAACGGGTCGTTTGGACCACTTCAGTCATAGGACGCTTATTTGTGTGTTTGATTACTCCTAACCTACATGTCAGAATCGATAGACGTGAAGATGAAATTATTACATCAAAGTGTGGCAACGTGTGTATTGTAGTGGATGGTTTCAAACTTAGTAAGTGCAGCAACCTAAGTAACGATAAAGTGAGGTTTCACTGTACTCACCGTAAGTGTTGTGTTTACGTTTATTGTGACGCATCACTCAGTTCACTAATGTCAAATGTTGGCCTGGATTTTGTAAGGTTAGGTAAGGTAAAGTTAGGTTAGGTTAGGTTAGGTTAGGTTAGGTTAGGTTAGGTTAGGGGGGAACATGTAGTTTCTTCTAGCCCAAACGTTCTATCTCGATTGGTCCAAACAACCTCCCATTAGTTATTAAGTCCAAACCAAACGTCCTGTATAGATTGTTACAAAAGGGTCAATTTTCTCGGGGATTGCAACAAACCTCTTACGGCCCTCTAAATAATATATTTTTAAATCCTAGAATTTATGTAAAAATAGATTACAGCCTGAGATAGTAGAGAAAAATAACGCTCTCCAAATATTAAAAGTTAAGGTAAAACATTCTCTGGATAAAAAGGGGTTGTTGATATTTTCTTTGGTGCATAAGTCCCCAACACTTTGGGAAGTACCCAACTCTTCATATATATAAACCATCACCACATTATTTTCCCAGGATGTAAAACGATTTTCTTTTTGTGGCAATACCTGGATCACTAAGCTGTCTTTTGTTGTCAAAGTCGTGATCACCAGATCATGCCGAAGAATATTGAAGAGATAGGACTGTTTTTAAACTCCCATACAGAAGAGTGATGTTTCCTTATTTAAATAAGTATGAAAACTTATACTTATATGATACCAGCTATCACGAAACAGCTAGAGAATTAACTATTACAAAATATACGACGCACATTCACTTGGTCATTGTTTTCATCCATTTTTTAGGAGTAGCCAATGCTGCAAACTTTATTTTATGTACCCACTTTGGTGGATGAATGGTCTAAGGCGTAATTCTTGTAATATACTATACTGCTGATGACAGGGAGACCGGGGTTCAAATCACGGTCGGGTCTACTGACGGTGCTTAAAAAATAGTTTTAAACTCTTCCTCCACGCTTTTACTATAAATTCAACCTTTCTCATCCATGCAACATTAGCAAAATGCTATTAGTGGTACGAGTTCCATGGGTTGGCAACCCTTCTTTAGGAAGATCATATCAACTTTGATAAGCGTTATATAGCTATATAGTTTGCTGCTGTACATTTATTTTTGGGATTCTTTAAACATTTTTTTTCTATTTTATTTAGATTATACATTTATTTATTTTATCATACATATATATAACTTTAACTTATAAAACGATTTATTACTAAAGCACACGATTTAAAAAATAGATTCTAAAAAAAATACAGCTACTAGTGTCACGGTGGTCATCACTGTGAAAGTAAAAGCTACAATTTAAAAGTCGTTAAGGTGGAGTGCTAGTGAGCGTGAGTTTAGTGCATTAATTTTGCAGTTTTTATAGCACAAACATCTTTTGGCCAAAATAAATCAAATATTTCTTACATAGAAACAAAACTCTTATGTTTCTATAGAAGAAATATTTGATTTATTTTGGCCAAAAGATGTTTGTGCTATAAAAACTGCAAAATTAATTCACTAAACTCACTCTCACTAGCACCCCGCCTTAAACTATGTAAGTAATAATACCTATGAATATTATCTCACTATGCAGACGTGCTACCGACTTAGCTTAGTCATTGAAATGTTACCACTATACTATACTATAGATTATAACAGTCAAAATATTTGTTAAATGGCAAACTGAAAATGTTCTAATCTCAAGTATTTCTTAGATACAATGATTCACAATGACTTGCACTCCCTTCAAACCCACATTAATAAAAAAACACACATTCTAAAACATATTCCAGGTAGAACAATAGCCAGAATAGTCCCATATTGTTTTTCCCCAATACACATACAGTCCCCTTTGGGAGGAAAATCCAAAGAAAAATTTATTTCAAATAGATTTAGCTTTAAATATTCTCACATCCTTCTCTTCGAGTATTTCAGTTCGCTGAGCCGCCGCTATAGTCTTAATGAGAATTACGTCATGTAATAGATGTAACGATTGTAGTTCTAGGCGTGTAATCGTCTGTTCGAATAAAATATAGAGCCTTTTAAAAAAGTATGATGTCACAGTTTCCCCCCCTCAAACCCCACATATTGTTACTTGGATGGGTTGTACGCATTTAACAGTACTAATTTAGTAGTAATGATGAAGGTAGAATTTAGACAAAATGTACAAACATAAGAATTGGGAAAGTGAAAGGCAAATTTATAGATATATATCTAGAGAAAGAAGTAGCTAAAGAAAGAGAGAAATAAAGAGATAGAAAAAGAAAACAAGAATCAGATAGAAAGAAAGATTTAAATAGAGATAAATATACAGATATAGAAAAGGGTGAGAGAAAGAGAAAGATAAAAGAGAAATGAGAGAGAGAAAACTGACCAATAAAGAAGGAACATTTAGTTAAAAACCACTTTCAGCATTCCTGGTTGGGATTAGAATCCCACCACTGTGTTACCAACCAACCGACCGACCGCCCGACCAAACAACCAACAGACCAACCAACCTTACTATTTTATGATCTTGACACTTATTCCACGTGCCCGTTAGGGGTATGCGGTTGGTTCAGAGGTAGCCTCTTAGTCGATTCAAAAAGGGGATCCCTCGTCGATGGGTAACCGAATCTAAATGTCAGGATTTTCTGGTCTGGTCTGTCTATTACAGGAAGGCTGGGCTCGAATCTCTACCGGGTGTACTAAAGGCTCTTTTCCCATTTTTTGTTTTTTTATTTTCACTCAACGCAAATACCAGTAGAGTTTATTTAAAGGTCTGCTTACTTCATCCCTACTTAATTAGTGTAGTTGAATGTGGATAGCCCAGATAGTTAATACGACGAAAAGCAAGGGAAAAAAAATCACCAATACAACTTTAAGATTGTATTGATCGTGGATATACTTCGGGATATTTTTTTTTCAGCGTGTCTTACTACCTGTTCAGGTTATACGCATGTATAGTAACTAGTCTAATGGGGTAGGCATGAGGAAGGAAGTATTTTAGAGGTAAGCTACTAGGATTTGCGTGGAAGGAGAGTAGGAAACCATTTAGGAAAAGGCGCCCTCAATAGACCCGACAGGTATTCAAACACCGATATTCCCGTTCTCAGCACGTCAGTGTAACACGGAAGGGTCAAGAATATTACGTTGTGATCAAAATATCAAATTAACGAAAATTCTTTAAATTTGTTTGGAGAAACTGAATGTACGCATATTCCGAGAAATCTGATGGGTTTTTGTGCTTTACCATCGTAGCTTCGGCGCATGCGCTGTTCATTGAGTCTCGCAGCATCCTTAAGAATGGGTTATAATGTAAGTCACGTAGTTTGATAACAAGAACTACGTGCTTGTAAAAAAAAATCCCCAGACATGCATTTGTAAGAGTACTTAAACTTCTTTGAAAATCTCGACTATTAAAATGTACCTATACTGCTTTCAGTCAGTTGAAGATTTTTTTTCTAAGTTAACAGTTTTCAATTTTTTTTCTATGCGTCTTACTATCCATCTGGCATAACGTAATTAAATTTCACAAAGGAGTTAGAGATGAAGAAGGTACAGTTTAGAGAAATATGTAACCATATTTGTGTGGAAGAAGTGTGGGGAATTAGTTTAAAAAACACCTCAGTACGATAGTTTAGAATTTAAACCCCAACATTTCCGTCCCCACTATACCATACTAGATGAACTTTACGTTTATTTCACGTGCCCACCGATGTGGGTATGTCATTTATGCTTCGTATGTCAACTGTAGAAACACCCTCTTCGGTGGCCGCATGAAAAGAAATCAAAACTCGGTCTGGTGTACTAAAGTTTTTTTTCCTAAATGGTTTTCCATACTTTCCATGCAAATGCGCGTACATTTCCTCTAAATATAGCCTTGCTCGTCTCTAAAACCCTTCATTGTAACTAGTACATAAGCGTATATCGAGAACGGATAGTAAAACCCGGTGCTAAAAAAAAAACCTGCGGAAAAACAAACAAACACGTTTCTACCGAGGTAGCTATGCGACCGCGCCTTAACATTTTGGAAGGAGCTTACCCACACTCTCTTTGGGTGTTTACTACCATGAAATTCACTCTCTTCATACTGATCCGTGTGTTAAGTAATGAAATTATAGCCAATACTGTCACTGGTAAAAAATAAGTATATGCAATTAACAAAACAATAACTAGTAAGCTAGCGGAAGGTGTTTCAAACCTTCACACCATTAAAGTGCGACCTTCTCAAGGTCAATTCTGTGTCGTTCAGAAAGCACCAAGAGTTAGGCAAACCTGAGAGCACAGGTGTACCACGGCCTAGTGTCGTTAACTCGCTGTACCTTTAAAGGCGCAGATTAATAGATGATGCAAAATTAAACTAATTTACTTTTTTTTAACATATTCTCTACGTTTACTATAGTTCTGAGCTATCAGTTTATTTACACCAATAGGGTAGGGATGCGTAAGGTAGAACCTCTTAGGAAGTGTAGGGTCTACCAGCATTTGCATGAAGGAAGAATGCAAAACAATTTAGGAAACATATCTCAGCACATCCAACCGGGGTTTGAAGCCTGATCTTCCAGATCTCGGATAACCAGCCAAGACGAGGATGACTACTTTGTTTGCGGGTTCAATGGTGCGGGTAATTCAATACAATGTATTTAAAAAATTCTAACTGTTTGTTGGTGTACAATTAGTTGTTAAATCACTTTAAAAAGAATGTAAAACAATAAGCTATTTTCTTCGCTACACCCATAACACTAAATGTGCTCAATAAGAATGAATCGCAATAGTTTAAAAGTAGATCTTATTTTCCTTTTCGTAATAATGTCGTAATGATTTAACAAACTTCCTCATTAAATAATACTTTGAACAATGCCACATTCTTTTGACATGGACTACTTTATATGAAATATTAATCGATAGCTACAATAAAATGTAAGCTTGTAATAAAAAACAGGAGGAAAACTAATACTTAGCTATTGATAAAATAAGTCTATTTATTTTGAAAATTAATGTTTGAAAAGGAATATGCAAACCATAAACTTACCGAATGGCTTTACATAAAGGGGCATTTAATAGGCTATTGGTTGTGCAACGATAGAAAACACTTATTAGATGCTAGTCGAGGGCCAATCACCTCCAATTATAATCAGCCAGACACTCGTTACGGTGGTCAAATAGCCGATAATGGGGAGATTAGTTTTAGAGCCTAGTCGGGTGTACCCAGGTTGATTTTTCATAAGTAATTTTATAATCTACCTCAACGCAAATGTTGGTCAACTCATTATAACCTTCCTCATCCCTAGCACATTAGCTTAATTAGTAAATATGCTTGGAATCCAAAGGGGCAGTGAGACACCTTGGGACATTTAAAAAAAATTGATGCTAAAACTCAAATTAAGGATAGTTTACCGATGTACGATTTGTTTAGTTCGAAATTTTTCAAAAAAGCTCTTAACGATCTTGTTCAAAATGGATAGCTATAGAATGTTTAACCTCCCAAATAATAGTGTATACTTACTTAGTCTGTGATTAAAAATTCATTAGATGGTAGCTTACTGATGTATGATTTTTGAAAATTTGAAGTATTTTAAAAATATCTCTAACGATTTTGTTCAACATTGATATTGGGGAATTTTTAAATAATCAATAATAATTTATGTTTATTTTTCAAAATAAAATAAATTCAAGGGTAGCTTACAAAAATTATAGAAATTTGAAATTTTTCGAACTTGTTCTTGAATCTATACCTCAAAATGGGTATCTGGCAGTTTTTAATGATAAATAAGAATATATTTTTATTTTTACAAAATAATCTTAGGATAGTTTGCCAAGAGATTGTATTTAATGAATATATTAAATTTGTTGAATAAATTTGAACAAATTGGTTTAAAATTTATATAAATAGTGTTTATTGTGATCTACAAAATTGTGTGTTTGATACGAGGAAAACTTACTTAAGAATAGTTTACTGAAACTTAATTTGAAAATTTTCTTCCAGGATAAACACACAATATTGGAAAGTTTCTTTGATTGTGTCGTACCATTTATTTAAGCCTAGTGGATAAGGAGAATAAGAGGTGAAAAAGCTAACCTTTTCAATTTGATTCAATGTGGATGAGGCATGTAGGGAAAGCAAGAAAAGGTTAATGTATTTGTAGTTTTAATATCAATATATTTTTTGTCCGTAACAAATCAATTATTGCTTCAGTATAAACAATGGAATTTTATTTTCTTCACATGGTGATATCAACACTGTTTGAATATCGTCATGAGTATAGTGAAATTCGTTGAGAAACTTTCTAAAAGAAGAGAAAAAGTTGTCTTTAAATTCCAGAACCCCTTGAAAGATATTTAAGAACGGTTGAGGTCACCACATAAATAAAATTAAACTCTATGATTTGAGTGAAGCAATAGTTGATTATTTTTACCAAAAGTTTTACCATAAAAAACGGAAAAACACTGGCCTTTACTCACGTTCCCTACATCCACATCTTAACGACCTCCCAAATTAGAATAGCCCAACTAAATGTCAGAAAGAACAAATTTTCAAAATACAGAGAGTAAAATTTATAATACTACAAGGGCCGGTCTTATGACTACCGCATAAATATTGCTATCGGGAGGTTAAAACTAGCGACCAGATAAAGGTTATCAGCCACTTTAATATTTTACGCGTATTATGAAGTGAATCTATCTTCCGGATAGTTATCTGTAGGATAAATCAATTTTTGTGTGTGCATAAAACGCAAGGTTGGTAGTGTTTTTACTAGTGCGCGCATGCGTACAACCTGGCTAGTAGCTACAACGCTCAACATTTGTTCAATAATGACGGCTAAACGAGTGCGAGTAAACATTTGGCGTTACGTGGGCACAGAAGTTAAGATGTCTTGCAAGTACTAATTTCTGTGTCTGCCAAAATGTGGTCAATAGTTGCGTACAACGTTTACAAAATTTCGTTTATTCTACTCACATTTTGATAATTTGTCCTTATATGAATGTAACTCTACAAATAGCTTTTCAGTTTATATAAAAGTGTGAATTAAATGTTATAAATTTATATAGTTAAAAACTGGGCCTGTGCCTAATAAACACGCGGAGCACGATTTTAACCTAAAAACAGATTCTGATAGGCGAAACATCATGCAAAACAACGCGTCACTATGGCAACAACAATTTTAACTTTCAGATAAAAGTTATCATGCACTTAAACATCCCGATAAAAATGTGATGGATAAATACATTTTATTTGGTAAATAAATGAAATCTGGCAGTCATAAGACGCACTTTTAATTTATCCACCAGATACAAATATTTATCTGCCAAATTAATATTTATCCAGGAGTCACAAGACCTGCCCAACTAGACCTCATTAGAGTAATATAACACTTTATTCAGTCAAATGATTAGCTAAAGAATCACACTGGCTATCACGTGGACTAAACGTAACGTTTGTATTGTCTGGTCTACTAGCAACTGTGTTGTGACTGATTCTTGTCCGAGTCTACTGAGGGAGATAAATTATTAAGGTATACCTACCCATTCTATCTACAAGAAAATTCGGAAACAATTTATATAAATTATGGTTAGGAATCCTTACTCTAATTAAATATGTATGGAGTAAGGAGATATTATTCAGTATAAATTGGTAAAAACAGACATTTCTTGGTTCATTTATCCAAGAAAGATTTGAACAAAGACTAATTATAATGCTTATTTGTTAAATTAAGAAAATATTTAATACAAATAATTTCACAACATGTCTACAAAATTTTCTAATTTTCACTTTAAGTACTATATTTATGAAAAGCTTACTCAATTAGGTAATCAATCATAAGGAGAGTAAATCCAGAGGACTTTCTTACGAACTAATTTTGAGGACCCTAAACCCACCGTAATATAACCTTTGTACGACATTCACACAATAACAGTGTACCGAAAGTGTACACCTAGATTATTAAACTATGTCTGCAGCTTTGTCGATATCATGATGTAAATCTCCCAGCTATGTAAAATTTTCTCCTAATTTTGATTTCAGTTGAGGGTGCAAAATTGTTTTTGTTAAAAGAGTGGTTTACTTTCATACAATTTTGACTTGATGATCATGGGTGTGTCTTACATTTCTTAAAATTATTCATTTAAGAAAGTGTATCTTATAGAAACTATAATGGCACTAAACCAAAGTAAAATATTAAAATTACATATTACACTTATATCGTACAATCTCTGGAAAAGGGTGTATTATAAATTGATCATTTATTAAAGTTGGCCTTATTTTGGTGATAATATTATAGGCCACAGAGACAGAATAAGTTCACTGCAACTATGCCAAAAATATATTAAGTATTTACAACGTTTGATCGAAATAGTATTACAGTCAATATTTAAATTCAACTTTGAACTTTTTTTATTTGAAAAATGTAGCCTATTAATTCATTATATTTTTTTAGTGGAAAACATGATCCTAATTATTTTTTATAAAAAAAACTATGTCTAGGAAATAATACTTTTGATACATCAACTATTTATGTACCATTGAGGAGGGGACAGACTAAATTTCCACTAAGTCAATTAAATTCATCAATTAGTTTTTAATAACTACTCCCTTAATATAAGAGTCCAATATTATGAAGTTTTTTAGTGAGAATTCTACCTCACTAGCGTGGAGAAATTAAGACAAAATCACGTGTAGAAAATCCCTTACCCGCCTTTCTCCAGTGAAAACTGAGATTCGAAACACGACCAACCCATAATTGGCAATTTATTTTATTTTAATCCTAATACTCTGAAAATTCCAAGAATCCACAAATTTCGCTTGATCATTTAAGGCTCATTATGTTCAAGAAACGAAAAGTAAGTGTTATAGGAGCATAGAATGGCTCTTTTTGAATCGAATTATTTAATTTTATTTGAGTTTGTAGTTTCCTCCTCCCCTTTTATTCTTATACTGACGGACAGCAACACCCAGTAACGTTTTAAACCCACTTGGTTTCTGGAGTTTTTGAATTTCTACTCGACAATTCTAGTGCCATAACACGCTAATTCCTCCACGCAATGTCCAATGTAACTCATTACATAAGTCCGTCCAAAGTTTTTTTTTAAATTTCTCTTGATGTACCATGTGGTATAAATCAGTAAAACTTTAGTCTACGTTAACCATGAAGGGTGATGAGCTTATATAACTCCAAGTCTTGTGGTTTTAGGTCTGACAGAGATGAAAAACCATCAAGAAAATGTTTTCAGACAGTGAGTATAGCTATTACAAAGCATTTGAACAATGAGATTTTACAGGATGTTAAAGAGCCTGGGCAACAGGGGCAAGATTTAAAGTTATTCCATTAATACATAGGAAAAAAAAGTGCAAAATGTATTGAACAAAGGACTTGTATCTATCTTGGTTAGGTATACTGAGGTTTCAAATGGTTTTATATTCTATCTTCACGAAAATGCGGGCTAACTTCGCATAAAAATAACTATCCTCATCCCTAAAACCATTAACGTAATTAGTACATAAGTGGGACCCGAACGAGTAGTAAGACGCGGTGCAATTAAATAAAGTTACAAATTAAGTACCAACAAACAAAAACATGAATATGAATATGAAGAAAAATATAAAGAGTTAAAAAAAAATATCAAAATAAATGGTATGACACAATCTTAGAAACCCTCTCTTACAGTGTGTCATAGCTTGGAACAATATTTTCAAAAATAATTTTTCAGTAAACTAACCCTAAGTAAGTTTTCTTCAGAAAAAAACAACACATCAATTTGTTAATCACAAAAACACTTTTCATTTAGACACGTGTATAGATTTTAAACAATTTTTAAAGAAATTTTAATTTCCAAAAATTAGTAGCTAGCTACCCATAAACTAAAAACATTTATAAAACCAAAATATATTCTGTTTTTTCATGAAAACCAATTATTATGAACCCATTTTGAACTAAATCTTAAAAGAAAATCCTATAAAATGTTCAACTTAGTTTAAATTTTCTAAAATTTTCCATCATCCATAGTCAATTTATTTTAGAAAAAAAAAAACCCAACACATTATACACTTTTATTTATTATTTAAAATAGTCCACCAATACCAATCTTAAACAGATTCGTTATATCCATTATAAAAACATTTAGAATTTTTCGAAAATCAATCAGCAGTTGAAGTTTTTAAGACAGTATTGTGAAATTCACATTTTTGGGTTTGGTCTCGCATAAAAATAAGGTTCATTATAATCTAAAGGCTAAGAATACTCGCGATTACAATAATTGCTCTTTACATAAGAAAATCAAAAACCCTTCATATTATCTCGTAAAAATTTACCTATCGGTTTTGCGTGGGGAAAAACTTTGTGAATGAACCACTTTCATGGATATACTAATATAGTTTTTACTTACCTGTCTACCTACGTGCTCAGACGCCCTGAAGACTTATAAACATTTTACAATATTTAATAAAAGGCTAGTTATTTAAAAATATGCCTCACGTCAAAATATAAGTGAAAGATTTTATAAGATACCCTGAAAGGTAGCAAGCTTACTTTGATGGGATTGCACTATGGCGAATCCAATAAGATAGGAGCTTTACTGTAATCAGGCAAGCTAAGACTAAAACCTTTCATGGAAAATTGAGTATACATATAAACCTCACGAGAGTATGCAAAGGCGAAATTAGCTTATTTTAATAGAGGTTTCATGTAAAATATCGCAGTTCTGAGATAAAAGTAAATTGTTAGAGATAGATCTAGTCTTTCTCAGACAAAGTAGTTTATTAACAGGGTCACAAAAAAAAAACTCTGAAAAGCTATGGATTGTCTGAGTGGTTTTTAAACCTTATAGGCGCCCCCCCCCCCGTCCCCCAACATGGATAACACCTAGCTTGGGTAGGTGATACATTTCAAACTAGGCGTCGCATAGTAGTGTGGTTTTTTTTCTTTGTAAATTAATAAACAGTGGAATTGAGACCAATGAAACAATTTTACAATATGTTAAAAAATAAAAAATAAAGTTATTTTAAAATTAAATAAATGCTAAGACATATCGTAAATACTCTTTCTTTAATCATAAAATAGACAAATTTACTAAAAACTCGCAAAATTTGTAAAACGAAATAACATACACTGTTTCAAAAACACTCCACAAAATACCATACATATAATTATATACACTGTTAAATAAACATTAAGAAAAGAAGAGCATATATATCCACTAAGGAGCATAAAAATCAACTTTATATTTCTAAGTACTCCATAGTAAAATATACAAATTTGCTTATAGCTCAGCGACTATTGGTTTTATCAAAATATTTTACAGATTAAAAATATTTTTAATTTCGACAGTACTACAACATTACAATTATAAGTTATTTCGTATTTATAATAGCTGCAGATGGATATGATAAAAATGGGAAATTTATGCTTATGTCAGTATCATCAAAGTCAATTTCATGGAAAAAGGAAAAATGCTATTTTGTTTGTAATGTTTTTACCGTGTCTAGATGCAACAAAATAAACAAAATCGTTTGGAGTGGAATTTTGAGATTTTTTCTCTCTTTAGTAAACTACCCTTAATTTTAGGGTATTTATAGAATAAGGATTATATAGTTCCAAAGATCATTTGGGGAGGGGACCTTGTGAAAACCCTAGATACCAAATTTAGCCCGATCAATACAATGGTTTCGGCTCTAGTCAGAGATACAGATGGCATCGCAAAAACTACTTTATCGGTTTTAGGGGGTCGAAACTTTGACACTATCAAAACGTTGAGCTCGATTTTTATTGTTTTACCATCATAATACTTCTCTGTTCAAGGGGTCGAGGAAAGTCAAAAACTAACCAACAGATTACAATTTTGCTGTTGCCAAATGAACACAGAAAACAGTGATTCAATATTGCTTACAGCGCAATCTTATATATAATATCCCGGTCAATAGGACATAGGAACCGCCATTCCCGTAAGAATAACCACAGTGTGAAGATATGTTCTTTTAAGTATTTGAGATGGGAAACTAGGGGACGTGAGAAGTATTTTTACAGTTTTTATAACAAAACTTTTTTTGGTCAAAATAAATCAAATATTGCTTCATTATAAACATAATTTAATTCTCTTCAAATGTTGACTTCAACATTTCTTGAACATCTGCTAAGGATGTCCTATAATTTAATGACAACATTTCTCTTGATTTAAAAAGTTTGTCATCTAATTACGCTATGCTCATGACAGATATTCAACAACTGTTGATATCACCTTGTTAAGAAAGTTAAAACTGTTTTTCTACAGAAACAATATTTTATTTACTGTGGACAAAAAAATGTTTTGCTTTAAAAAATTACAAACACACTGTGCTTTTCTGGCGTCCGCTACATCCCCACACCACCCACAACGCCATATCACGACATGGTCTAGGTAGACCTTGAGAGGCTGTAAAGGGGGGATGCAACGGCATATCCTAGCCGTCCCTACGTCACTTCCTGGAGACGTTCCACACCAGCAGGATGTTCGCTTCTCCGCCATCAATGACGTAGTCTAAAGAACAAATGACAAACAAACACCTTTACAGAATACCCCCGCGCATTCACAGTTTGTACCGGTATCATTTTTTCATAGAGTAACTTATAAAGGTGAGACGGGAGGGGCACGTATAAAGATCCGTAATTTAAGTTTTTATTAAAACCAATTTTTTTTTCTTCTTCAAAAAAATAAAATATCGCTCTTGAAGATACGTTTAATTTAATGTCCTCCTTATCGCAATATTCAAAGTTTATTTATCACGAGCATCACGGCATCTTACCAAAACCTTTTTAAATTGAGATAAAAATTCTGGTCCTAGTTACACAATTTCCATCATGAATATAAAAAACTGTTGAGCTTATTCTACTTAGATATTTAAATTAAATGTGTCTACTGGAACAGTATTTGCTATATGTTGCCCAAAGACTTTTCTGTCATAAAAACTTATAAAATATAGATCTTAACTGGGTCATCTTGATGGACAGTTTCTCCACCAGCCAGACATTTTTAATGTTTGTTGACATAATTTGTTATTTATAAATAAATAAGAAAATATCACTACTCCTAAATATACTCCTACATTCTAGAGAAAACATTAAGTCCCGGTAATTTCTTACTTTAAAGACTGGGATAATGTATTTCAAAGTAATTTTATCAATAGTGTATTGTTTTATACACGGTTAAACATTGTGTATATTACTGTGCATTGTCAGTTTTCGTAGTTAGTTTCAAATTC
Source organism: Timema douglasi (assembly GCA_901482245.1). NCBI lineage: Eukaryota > Metazoa > Arthropoda > Insecta > Phasmatodea > Timematidae > Timema > Timema douglasi. The sequence goes on from CABEEJ010001965.1 coordinate 52,016, forward strand.
TAATCAAATTAGATATGAAAGGGAAGCTAATATGCCGAAATGAGCCCTTAGTGGAAAAATTACGCTTAAGTGAACAAAAACAAAAACATTAAGAAAAAAATTTAGAATTTAAAAAACTCGCTGTTAGAAAGTAAAAGTTCTGTATATTTTGGAACCGTATCTTGTTACCTGTACGAGCTATTCGCATTTAATAAAGTTAGTGGGTATGAGATTAAAAAGGTAGGATTTCGATTTTAGGGGAAATGTACGGAAATTAGAATTAGGAAATGTCAGGAAATATCACCTTCAGTTCACTCATCTAGGACTCTAAACGCCAAACTTCCTTCATTTGCAATCCATAGCAGACTACCCGCGACGGTTTACGGTATGTTAAAACGTAAATTAATAATATTTGCATTTCTCGGGTTTAAATTGTTCAGCTATGATGTACTATATTAAAATAACCAACCTCGTAGTATAAGGAGCAGATCACCTGACTGCTGACACAGGGGTACCAGGTTCGATTACCGACTGTTACAAGGGGATTTTCCTCGGAAGGGGGATATTTCACATGTTCATCTGGGTTTGGTTAATTAGGCTTAAGTTAGGTCAAGATATTCACTCTAATAATCCCCTCATCTCCGAGACATGGAAAGAGCATTAAAAAAAGGATGTAGGATTAATATATTAGGTTGTTCCTTGGGTAACGGTACATTAGTGCAAGCGAATTTTTTTCCCAAACTTAGTTGTAGATTGATGCAGCCGAGACACATCATTATTATTGTATTAAAATAAAATAAAATTAACGTTTTGAGTTAACACACAATGTTTTCAAATAATATATATTCAAGACAAATTTAATTTTTGATTGAATAGATAAAATGGTTATTTTTTAAAATGTTCTAAAACTCATCCATTTGTATAATTTATTTAAGTAAATGTTACCTGTATCGCTGGTCACATGGTCTAACTCATCGCTCTCGTTTTAAATAATCCCCGGTTAAGGGGAAATTGGAGCTCGAATCCAGGACGGCTGGCCTTTCCTAAATTGTTTCCTACCCTCTTCCCACGAAAATGTGGGTACATTTTCTCTAAATTTCTACCTTCTTCATCCCTATTCCATTATCGCAATTAATGCTCGTGTATAGCCCAAAGAGCGTGGTAAAAACCGATCAGATACCATTATTTGATAAATATATATTTACTATAATTATGTCACCTTCATTAAAAAAAATTCTAAGAATAGATAGAACACTATCACTACTAGTAAAAAACTTATTTTGCATCCATAGTGATTTTTTTTAAACTAGCTCTTCTTATGAGATACACTTTTCATCTCATTGATAGAATAAACCAGACAGCCGACTAACATCACTTACCAAGAATTATAACAACGTGACTTAAGTCACCACGAGTACTGAAAAGCTTCTACAGAGAATTAAAGAGAGGAAGAGCAGAAAAAAAAATGCTGATACATTTCCTTGGCGATTCCTCCTGCTATCGTATGATCTGCCGATCTCTCTCACGGGTCTCCGGTTCAATTCAAGAACATCTGTGGAGAGGCTTACTTGCGGAAATATCAAAATATAGACTCTCCTGGGGTTAAAAAAATCGAAGCTATTCTAAATAATAATAATAATAATAATAACAATAATAATAAACAATAGTAGTAACAATGATCATAATCTGAAAACTCACCTCAACTAAACACCTTTTCTTTAAAATCAGCAGTTTCCTTGTCTTATTATAAAAAAAAACCCGCCAACTTGGGTCGTAATTAACTTTTATCACATACAAATAGTGACAATATTAAGAAACCAATACAATTATTAGAAACGAGCCTAATAGTTTTTTTCTTGAATCTGAAACTTCAGTCCGAATCTTAACTTTAACCAAGAATCTTTAAACACTAAATTAAATGCGTTGCTTCTTTATTGGTCAACTTCTTTCATTATGCCTTAAAATGGTGGCGTTCAAAGAAAAAGTGTATTTTAGGTAAAATTCCCAAAACAGTGCCCAGTCACATCACCGGTGGCCCAGGGTGTAAGGTGTTAGGTTAGACTTCTTGCAATCTGATCGCAGTTGATGGAGAGGTCGGGGACTACAAGCCAGGCCAAACGTACTAGTGAGGAAAAGGTTGCTTTGCCACATACAGTTTAAAGCTTTATTTTTATCCACTATTCAGGCTAATGCAGTTTCACGCCTCTAATTTACCTTCCTTATCACCCACTTCAATGGAGGAATGGTCTAAGGCAACACTCTCGTGTTAGACTGGCCTGCTGTGAACGGGGAGATAAAGGTTCAAATCCCGGTCGGCTATACTGAGGGTGGTTTTTCCTGAATTTTTTTTTGTTAGATTATCTATAAAATGCTTCCTTCGATCATATGCGTAAAACTATAACAGGTAATATAAGACGCACTGATTATAGAATACCCTTAACTTGTTAGATTAAGCCGTTAATACCCATAGTAATAAACGTAACTAATTTTTTAATCGTAGTAAGAGAACTCGTAAATTCTCAAAAGCGTTAGTTAAGGTCAATATTTTGGTAGTTTTTTTTTATAACAAAAACAGTTTTTTTAAACAAAATGAGTAAAATATTGCTTCAGTAGAAACATTTTTATTATTATTTATTGAACGTCTTACTACCCGTTCGGGTTATACGCACTTACGCTAATGTGTAGTGGTAGGGTGATTGTGAGATGAAATGGGGGACCTACAGTTTAACGTGGAATTCGAACCACGGTGGAGGCCTGGCATTCCCCACATTCACAAGATGTCTTGTCAGAGGTGAAGGAAGGGTTTGGTAATCAGCTAAATCTGTGCCGGGACCGAGGAATGAACCCCGGCCGCCCAGCACAGAAGTCTGACACCTTACCCCTAGACCGCCAGGTCACCAGTAGAAACATTAAGTTTAACCTTTTCCATTCTATAATCTCAAAAAGTATTTTTATTTTGCTATGGGTGTCATTTGTACAGCAAACTTTGAAAATTAAAGGGAAAATTCCCAGTAAAATTAGGCTAACTTTTTATATTACTGTGTGTTGTGTGTATCAAATGTAAATAGACGTTTTAAATATTTTATCCTAAAGAGGTTTACATTCTAAACATTGCCAAAATACTGACCTTCATGCACACTGCTTCCATCTCACCTTAAACTTATACCCAAGGGAACGTTTCATTTTTAAAGTGAAAGTTGTACCGAAAGAATTCATCTGTTCCGGAAACGCAGAGATGAAGAATTCAGAACGCCAATTCCATCGTGTACAGACAGAACATTCTCACGAAAAATTATCTTTCATGTATGTAAGAACTTCGTGATACTTTTCCTAAACAATAGAACGGTACCTTAGGTGTATAGATAGCCCCTAAACCGCAATGACAAGACAGCATCACATTGTACAGAGATTTCTTAACCTTTACCTCGGTTGGTGCGCGTATCCTGGTAAAACGCCTTAAAAGGTCCTCAAAGTTTTTATTCGTTGAATACCGCGTGAGTCATTACATGTTTTTCAAAAACTGTTGTGAAATCACTTTTGACAGTGATAGTATTAGTTAATTAGTATGTGTAGAGGATTTTTTTAAATTCCTTACTTTCTAAAATCATACATTCATCATCCCTTATCTGTTAGTATTAAACATGATTTAGGTCCAGAGGAATAGTAAAACATTGTGTACAAAAAAATGCGTTACAGACGTTCAGAAATCCCGCGTCATGTAAAAAATAGTTTACTTAAAAATATGACTAAATACAAAGTGAAAATATCAACACAATACGATTGAAAATTTTACATCTCAATATTTTAAAAAATAACGAAGATATTAATTAGTTCATTTTCAAGGACGTGTCACGTGAAAAGTCATAGTCCTGATAGTAAAGTAAATGGCTAGAAATATAGAGCTAGTCTTACTCAGACACAGGGTCAGATTTGACAAGGTCAAAACAAGAACATTTTAATTGAGGATTGTCTTTGTGGTTTAAAGCTTCGGAACTGACATTCCCATAAGACATACCAGAGTTGAAGGAAATTACCTTTCAAGTAGGTGATGTCCTTGTTCTTAAGTCTGAAGTCATTGAATAGCTTACACATAATTTAAGATTTATTGACTCACTTCGGCGCCCGAAATTTCTAAGGAGTCATTCTAGTGTTAGACTGGCCTGCTGATGAAGGAATTTTGAGGTTTTAATCTCGGTCGGGTCTACTAAGGGTGGTTTTTCCTAAATGGTTTCTCACTCTCCTTCCACGCGAATGCGGGTAAACTACCTTTAAAATGCTTATTTCCTCATACCTACACCATTAGAGTAATTATCATATAAGCGTATGACCTAAACAAGTAGTAATACACGATGGTATAAACAAGATTTATCGTGAACAGTAAACTATCATATTTAAAAATTATATAGACTACAGAATTTCAAGCGTAAACAAGGCTTGTGCTTGGCAGAGTTTATTTTAGTGTGAAATGTCATCTCTCTTGGGAAGTCTGATTGCGCTCCTCGACCAGGCGAATTATAAAAATAATTGTAATTTTATATTGTGGTTTCATATCCTTCCTCCAGGAGAATCCATTTGTAATTTTTAATTCTTTTTTCCCTGATGAATTTTTTGTTAAAAGGAATTATTTTTCTCGACGAATTCTAATACCTGCAACGGTAGTCAAACGATCAAAGACTTTTTGGTGGGATATTTTCCAGCCCATCTTACTACCCATCCAGGATGAACAAATGTAATTATAATTGATAGGGGTGGATAGGCTAAAATCTAAAGAAAAGATACCCACATTTGCGTGGAGATAGAGTAGGAAAATATCTGAGGCATTAGGCTTACACTGCCTTTGATAACTAACTACAGAGAGATTCAGAGTAAAATACAATGAGACTTTTAAAAATATTTTTCACATTCTCTCTACATGCTGATGCGGGTAAATTTATTTTCAAACAAACTCAGAGCTCCCTCATCTCTCCATTAAAATTCCTTGACCAATACGCAGGCAGGCTCTGGTGGTGTCAACATTGCTTGATCTGCTGGTGACGCGAAGGTCAGGGTTCATATTTCAGTCAAGTGTAGTGAGGGTGGGATAATTTCTACCATTTTCTCTCCACGCAAATGGGGATTCCTTTATTCTAAATTTCTACCTTCCTTTTCCTTACCCACTAGCGTAATTAAAATGTGTTTGCCTGTTGTAAGACGCGGTGAGAAAAATATTAAAACAATAAATATAATGTTAAGACGAATAAAGGCTATACCGCCCCAATAGTATATCTGATTAGACTCGCCCGCCAAACATCCCACGCGCATGGTCGTGCTAAACTGTTTTGCTCCGCCTCCAATATTGAACACTAATACGCGCGAGCCTCGCGAACCCCGACCTAGACATTGACCTTGAGGATTGAAGGTGGCAACCTTGACCTTGCTCTATACTTCAGACACTAGCACGTGACTCAAGTAGCGAGGGGGGAAAATGGGGCTGAGAGATGCCAAATAAAATGTTTGTATGTCATCACTCTGCGGACCAGCCATTACTCATGCCATTTTTATTTGTTACACGCTATTCAACTTTTCAGTGCTGACTAATAGAACGTTGTTAAGAGAACCGGATAGTTGTGGAAATAGTTAGTCTCATTTCCAGCAGCGGTCAAACAGATCCTCGTGGTCGAGAATCTATCAGTGGTGAACAGACCGCTTGGAGAATGTGTGATACTGTCCTGGTATTAGGTTTGCTTGTAAGTCGTTTGACTATGTAATCAATAAAATGATTTAAGAACGTGTCCTAAATTCATCTAAGATATTTATTTTAAAAGTCTTCTTCACGGCTATGCCAAATATCCAAGCAGACCCTGGTTAGATGCTAAATGAATATATTTACTAGTGGTAATGGTTTAGTGAAAAATTATACTCTGCATTATTTTTATTCATCGCCTTTGATTAGATTAAAAATCAACTTGAAACTTACCCACTTGAGTGGCCGAACGGTTAAAACAGTGTTTATAAAAGTGTGGTTCTTTAATCACTCGTGGTCCGCAGTATCCCAGAAAATTTCCTATTAATAATTATCAGTGATCACATTTAAAACAACAAATTTGACTACAAAATATAAATATCCGTAGTACGCATTATTTATTTCCACGATAAACATACGTCACACATTAAGGAAGTCTCTACCAATCTTAAGGTGAGATGTTAGGGACATGAGATAAGGTCAGTGTTTTTTTTCTCAGTTTTTATGGAAAAACATCTTTTTAACCAAAATAAACAAACAGTGCTCCAGTAAAAATATAGAGTTTATCTTTCTTCTTATGGTTATATCAACAGTTCCTGAATATCTGCCATGAGCATGATGGCATTATCTAACAAACAGTTAATGGAAGAAAAAAAGTTTTCATTCAATTCCAGAACACTCTTGACAGATATTCAAGACATTTTGAGATCACAATGTGAAAAAAATTAATTATTAGGTTTGTACTGGAAAAATAGTTAATTTATTTTGGCAAAAAAAAAGGGAAGTTTTTCAATAGAAACTGCAAAAACACTGGCTTTTTCTCACGTCCCCTTTCAACCCACCTTAAGTTAAAAAAAAATTACATTTATTTATAAAAAATTATTAGGTTCAAAATGTTTAAAACTGTAAAAAACAAACTATCAGGTACACTACTTCATTTAAATTATATGATGATTCCCTTTCAACATTTCATTTAATGAATTAATTTATGTCTTGTATTTATAGTCCTAAATTGCCTAAAAAAAATGTTTTTTTCTGCATACTTTCAACCCCTTCTCCCCCCTCCCAACTCCCAGGACCCTGGTAGCCCCCCGCCCTCCCGTGCACTTAAACTCCAGTTGGTATTCCTCCATCACCAAAACTTGTAGAAACACTGGTCTAAGGGGTTATTCTCGCTATAGACTGGACTACCAATTATTGGAAGATCGCTAAATTATTTTTAGCTTTCCCTCTACGTCAATATTGGCACACTTCATCTAAATACAGCCTTATTCATCACTAACACACTCTCATAATTAGTACATAAACATATAACTCGAACGGGTGGAAAGAGTTTAAAAAACGTGTAGCTTAACCACTATTTAGACAACACAAGGATCCGTAACTGATATTTTGCCTCGTCCATCCACCGTCCAGTTCTTTATAGAATTAGACCTATCCTTTTATAAGGCGAATACAGAAAATAAATGGCAAGGAGGGATGAAATGATGGAAGAGCGGAAATATCTGTCTAAGCTTACGGCTCCATTTGGCACCAGTGAGCACCCGGAAAAAGTCATCAGTCTCGTTTGTTTTGGTTTGTCTGTGACTGAGAGCTTGAAGTTCAAATCTTAGACAAATCTCCAAAAATGTATTTTCCTCAATTGTTGCACTTCCACTCGATGAAAATGTGGTTTCATTTTCTCTAAGTTATAGCTTCATGTCAGTGGGCATGCCATTTAAATGTCAAGCTCGTTTAGTCTTTCTTGCCGGTGGAAAGGAGTTTGGGGTTTGAATCGTGTTTGGATGGATTTCTCTATATAGCTTCCTTCTGTCCTTTCACACAAATGCTCAAACATTCATTAAATATTATATCTTTCTCGTAGGTGACCTGGTGGTCTAGGGGTAAGGTGTCAAGACTTCTGTGCTGGGGTCCGGGGTTCAATCCTCGGTCCCAGAACAGATTTATCTGATTGCCAAACCCTTCCTTCACCTCTGACAAGACATCTTGTGAATGTGGGGAATGTCAGGCCTCCACGTGGTTCGGATACCACGTTAAACTGTAGGTCCTTCATTTCATCTCGCAATCACTCTACCATTACACATTAGCGTAAGTGCGTATAACCCGAACGGTTAGTAATACACGGTGCTAATAATAATAATAATAATAATAATAATAATAATAATATATCTTTATCATTTCTATCACACTAGTGTTTTGTATCAATGGGTAGTTAGACGTGATGAAAAAATATTAAGATCTTGTTTAAAAAAAACTGGGTGAGGAATGTAATATTAAAAAAAACCTTTAGTGATGCAATTTATTTCAATTTCTGACCACTAGGCTGGAGGTGAGGATGGCTATGTCCTCAATATAAGTGAGGTTAAGCTTAATGGCTCGTAATCAAGTGTTTAAAGTCCCCGCGATATATCTCTTAATAAAAACACACACATGAGTGTCTTGAGTAGACAAGAGAAATTATTTAACTTCGACGAAACCTTTTTTAAAGTTCACGTGACAGCAATCATATTAAAAACGTCCTACTACAATCTCTGTTGATGAGAGAGATTTAATCTGCCGAGTAGCAACTTATTTGACGCGTTTAGTCGTGCTTTTTTTTTTCCACCCCACCCCTTCACATTTTAAATTGAGGACTCGCTTTGATGTGTCCCACCATATCTTTAGGAATAGACTTATAACAACTAGACCGTACATGACTAGTCAATGCCCTGGCATCACACGCCACAATATTCTTTCTATGGTCGTGTCGTCCTTCAAGCTACTGCATCTGCGCAGAGTTATTAATCTTAGACCACGAATAATTAGCTACTACCCTGCACTGCATATGACCATCATATCTGAGACTGACGTCAATACAGCTACTGCACCTTG
>CABEEJ010001965.1:60904-102541 GCA_901482245.1 Timema douglasi
TGGAAATTTGAATTTTTTATGGTCATGATCATTTGTTCCGGATTGTTCCGCAAAAAGTTTCGTTAGCTACGCATTCGGCCTTGCACAAATGGGACGTGAACTTGTGACCCGCTATAGTTATCAGAATGCACGAGTTTAATTATTGTTAAAGGACTTTCAATGCTTAGTTCAATGCATGGTTTCAATTCGTAAAGCGTGTATTTGATTTAGTCGTATGCATTCATTTCAATATTTTATTTAAATTCTTAGATTTTTTGTTGTTGCAAATTTGTAGTCTTTTTTAGAGGTTTAGGGATTTTACTTACTTTACTCTACTTTTTTGACCACTTTTTTAATCATCTAAGTCCCTACCCCATTTATAAACATTGATTTATTTGAATAAATCATTTTCATTGACAAGGAGTTTCCTTCTTTGTAAGTTCTAGAAATGGAATAGATGAAATTTCCTGCCAACCGCTTCTTTTTGGCCAAAGCTACTACTTACTACATCATAATAGTAATAGTAGCAAACAAAAGGAAGGTGCAGTGTCAACGCTTCATGAGAACCTAATTCCGAGCTCACTGGATGAGGGGGGAAGGAGGGCGGGGAAGATCCCACTCAGGTAAATGTCGGTGATTTGACAACTACCCAAGTTGACGAAGCCAATATTTTAAAGCTTAAAAATGTGAAGCGAGATTTATAAAAATACTTTTTTTGTTTTACTATAAGTTGTGTGACATGCAATGCCAGCGGCACTCCAGTTTTTATATTTATGACTTACTTGGCATCTTTATTGCTGTATTGTGTATAGTGAGGGAATAGCATACAAGATTGTTAATATTATAGATCTAGAGTCTAGACACAGAGGGTAGCATTTTCTTTACCTGAGGCCCTTAAGACTGCACAAGTCGCTCACACTAAAGGCCATTCATCATCTCTAGTGACACTGGTTTATTTAGCGTTTGTATGAGATCTAAGTATGAACAAACTAAAATACGATGGACAATAATCTGGAACAAACTAAAGAAAATAATAAAAATATATATTAATTTTAAAGCCATTAACAGGAAATAAACACATTTTTCTAAAATCAATTTAAAACAAAATAAAGATAAACCTGTTTAGGAATATTCGAACAAAACGAACAACAAACTTTAAATACAAATTTTTCAAGTTTTGAAATATTTAAGGCGAGCTCCTACTAACAAAAATATTTGAGGCTTTGAAAAAGGAATAAAGGAAAAATCTTAAACAAAATCCAAAATTAGCCAAGAAGAAATTATTAATTTCGAAGTGTTTGTGTGTGTTTGCGTGCGTGTGTGAGGGAGTTTGGGAGAAGGGATGTAGTTGCCATAAGGATACCAAACCACACTCCTACTGTAAATAAGTCATGTGTTGTCCTACCAAAACTAATTTTTTTTAGGGGAACCATCTGGAACAAACGAATAAAAAATTATTGCAATCATAAAAACTTGAATTTTTAAGAGTTGGGGGGCCAACTTCATGGACGTACCTGGACCGCATGCGACCATTATATCTGCGTCTGTGACATCACATGAGCCACTGCCCCTGCACCTTACGAGATATCACATCTCTGTGTGTCTGTGACGTCACTCAAGCCATTGCGCTTGCGCAGAATTATTAATGCTAGACCATGTAAATAAATTCTGTTCAGCGTAGGAATTGTTTTCTGAAAGGCCTTTTTCCCTACCAGAAATCTATTATATAGTAGGATATTGATAGAAAAAAAGACCTTTCAGAGAGTAATTTCTACCGTGAATGGAGTATATGTCTAACCAATAGGACAGTTTGGCTACCTCATGGTCGGGAAACTTCTAGTTGAGGAAGGGATTCCCCATAGAGTTTAATTGTAGTCCTCAAAGATGGATGTGTGGTCTAAGGCATCGGTCTCACCATACACTCAATTTCAATCAACGGAGGTGGTCAAGGTTCGAATCTCAGCTAGATACACTGGGAAGTAGCTTTCCACATGTGAACTATCACTCCGATTCTGCCATTCTCTCTCCAGGATAGTGTAGGGGAAAAACAGTAAACTTGTGATTAGACACGATCGGTCATCTGAGCCTGTGTGTGTGTCGCAAACGAGCTGTGATGCACTGGTCTGGTTACAATGTATGAGAGGGAGCCCCATCCTCTCAGAATATGCTATGGACCAACACGGTAACATCCCATACATTCGGGCGAGGTTTAAGTACATAATTCAGTTGAAAATAATGTACTGAAACAATATCGGCAGCTATTGTTGAATTAAAATTTTACCTGCTTCGGTGGCCACATATTCCAAGGCATCACTCTCGCCATAGACTAGACTGCCATTTACAGGGAGATCGGGGTTTGAATCTTGGTCGAGTGTACTTGGGATGTTTTTAACTAAATGATTTTCCACTCTGACTTCACGCAAATGTGGTTACACTTCCTCTAAATCCAACCTTATGCATCCCTACCACATTAGCGTAGCTAGTAAGTTACGTACATGTGGTAGGGCCTACATAATAAATAAAGTGGTTCCTAGAGACTTGTCCTCCCTGTGACGGCGGGATGTAGATGGCGTTACCTCCGACTCTGCCTGTTTCAAATAATGGCAACGTTCAGTATCAACTGGAAATTGTTATTTACGGATGACAACCACCCCTTCCTTAATTTTCAATCTGTTGCCTTTTCCGAGAACCCACTACATCATCACCGGAAGAAGCAGTCACGTGGTTGATGTGCTTGACTTTGGACTGGAGGCCTGGATGTACTGAGAATGAAATACTCTCCAAAACGGGTTTTTTTCTTAATGGCACAGTCAATTCTCTGAATCGTGAAGTCGGTGTTCGTATTCCTATCATGTTAGTTGGAGGTAGCTTAAGCTCGTATTACCACTATCTCTCCAAGCTAATGAGGATACATTTTCTCTCATTTATATTTTACTCATCCCTATCACATTAGCGTGATTAATATATATGAGTGAAGCCCAAACTGTTGATGATACTCTGGGGAAAAAAACCATTTCTCTTACATTTTGTGTTTTTAAACCTTTATCAAAAATACATTTGTTGCGTTTATTTCTATTCCTTGCTTTTATAGTTTCCTTTTAGTTTGCTAGATTTTTTCACTTATAGTCCATTCAGGCATAAAACTGTAGTAAGACTATTACCTTGTTGATTAAACTATAGTGCAGCACATAAGAAAGGGCCATAGTGTGACCAACAGTCAAATTAAGACTATCAACTTGCTTGGTTCCACTATAGTGCAGCTTAGAAGTTTGGGTCATAGTGTAATCAGTCAAAGAAAGATTGTTACCGTCCAGGCTAAACGTAGAGTACCTTGGTATCTTGATCCAAGGATGAAGCTAAGGATATCCTGTCTTCTAATGACAAGACGGACCAATTGGTGCAGGTCCACACCAGTGGTCAAACATTCAACATAATGTTTATCTGGTGACGGATGAGTTGAGGCTCGAATATCAACCGAGAATGTTGAAGGTAGTTTTCCCATCCTCTTTACAAGATAGTATTGGATAATTTAAAATATAATAATATAATAATATTTAAGCACCGCGTTTACTAGCCGTTCGGGTTATACGCTTTAAGTTCTAATTACTCTAATGGATTGGGAATTGGGAAGGTTGAATTAGAGGAAGTGAACCCGCATTTGCGTGGAGACAGAGTGGAAAACCATATAGGAAAAACCACCCCCAGTTCACCCGACCGAGATTCGAACCTCGATCTCCCCGTCCTCAGCAGTCGAGCTCAACACGACAAGCGCGTTAGCCAACTACGCCACCGAGGCGGGTTTTAAAATATAACACCTTCCTAATTCCTACCCTTTAGATTAAGACGTTCATAAGCCTGGTGTAAATAATAATAATAATAATAATAAATTTAAAGTTAATGTAAGTGTTAATTTGCACCCAGTTTTACTACCTGTCCGGGATATCATTATTTATTTATGATAAAAGGGTATAGATGAGAAAAGTAAAATATAGAACAAATGTACCCGAATTTTTGTCTAAGCTAAATGGAAAGCCATTTAGTGAATAAAATAAACTCAATACGCCCGGCTGGGATTATAACTCTGACCTCCTTATAGGCTTAGCAGCAAACAAGACTAACCGAGCCTGATGTTTAATTCGCGTGCTGACCAATGCAAATGCCATGGTTATAAACTAAAGTGATCCTTAATTTCATTACTTTTTGGGGAGACCCATCTTAAAATCTTTGTTAGTTGCCATTAAAATCGTGCATATTAAATCCTATATTTTAGTTCTGTTTGTAAATTATCTTTTATCAAATTCCTTTCACCTTTCACAATACAAAGCATCGTACTACACACGGTAAATTTTACTCCTAGGTTTAAAGATTAATACAAATAAATGGTTCGGCCCAATCGTACAAACTTTCTCATACAGTGTAGTATAGTTTGGAACAAACTTTTTAAAAACATATTTTCAGTAAACTACTCCAAAGTAAGTTCTCCCCAGAAAAGCAAACATAATTTTTTATTCACAATAAACATTTTTCACATATAGGTTTCAAACAAAATTGTTCACACTTATTTTTATTCTCAATTTTCATAAATAATTTTATCTATACGTACTTTTATATTTTTTTACTTTTGACATCTCCTAGAGAAAGTATTGTGATCGTAAAAAAATATCAACTCAAGATTTTAATAAATATCGACGTTTCATGACCCCTGAAACAAAAATAGTGGTTCTCGCAATGCCATCTGTCTGTCTATACTTCGAGCTGGAGCCGAAAATGTGATACCGATTGGGCTAAAACTTTTTATCTTAGGTTTTCAAAGTGTCCCCCGAGAAGATTTTGGAATTAGTTATCTAACCCTAAAGTTAAGGATAGTTTACTGGAGGCAAAAAGAGAAAAAAAATCGATTTTCTCAAAATTTGTCATAACGGTTATGATTAAATTTTATATCTGGACATAGTTTATCATAATAAATAAGATGGCAACTATTCTCATTTTCTTATGAAAATGACTGAGGGTACTTTACACAGAGTATATTTCTTATTCTCATCATTTTCACGCAAATTTTTTTCTTTGGTCATGTTTTCTGTAACAGTGTTCCTAGTTCCTAATACACTAGAGTAAGAAATTAACAGTGAGTATTTCATTTATGATCTTTGGTGTAGTGTTTTTACAACATTGTGCTATGTATTTCCATATTACTTCATATCACAAAGTTTAAAGAGTTTTTTTTTAGTAAATGTCTATTTTAAGATACAAGTGGGAGAAATTCTGTGCAGTTTACCGTACTATTTATTATTTATCACGAAACACAATCCTAGGGACCCATTTTGAATAAAATGTTAAAAAAGATTTTCAAAAAATTTGAAATTTTCTAGAAAATATTAAAAGTTAACATTAAATAAACTTATTAAAATATACATGTTTTATATATATCCTATCATTTAAATAATCAAGTAAAGAATCCCACAGATACAAACTTTGATCAAAATCAATAATACTATTTTCCATAAATTTCAAATGTATTAAAATCCAATCAACAAAAACTATTATTAAATGGTTTTTAAAGGAGGGGAAAATATATAAATACATATTATGTGTGTAATTATTACTATAAAAATCCAAGCAGATTCTCGTTTTGAACCAAATTGTTGAGCCATTTTTAAAATAAAAATTTATATATTTTATCAGTAAACTACTTTAAAAGAATTTCCTCCTGCAAAAATGAACAAATTTTTATTTGTAATTTCAATCCAATATTTATATTTAAAAAATCGTTAAGAGCCATTTTTTGAAAAATTTGAACCAAAAAAACACTCATAAATAAACTACCCTTAATTATAAACTAAGGTAAAAATAAAATTATCATGAGGTAGCCTTATTACATCTAAATATCAAGTTAATACATCCCAAGGACTGACAGATAATTATACATATATAGGATGCAGACAGAGTATTGCAAAATTCACATGTCCGGGCTCGAGAGCATATAAAACGTCAAGACTAATCATAATCTTGAGGTAAAATTTTTTAACGGTTACAATACTTTCTCTTTATACGATAAATTAGAAAGCCTGCTTCAGTGAGAAATACTCGTCACCATATATGGTGTGCATCATTAACAAATCTTACACTTTTAGTATCTAGCCACTTGCTTAGCTAAAATATTTTTAGTCCATATACATTTCTAATTGCTTTAATTTATTTTTTAAAGAGTCCGTCATTATTTACAATATTAAGGTATTGGTTACAATATTTTTGAATATTTTCCATGTGAGGGGCGGAGATCCGCCTCGGCTCTAAGATGAGTCAGAACGAGAAGGTTGGTCCGTTCTGGTACCGCCTGGTGTATGGGCATATTATGCAGGTATAGAAGGAAGTGGCTTTAATTTGAAGTCGAAAACCAACGTGACTCAGAGTTGAATTAGCAGGGTGGGGGGTACCTTGGAAACCTAGCAGTGTTTCCGGTGGCTGAGCGCGCGCAGGTATGGTCCATCCTGGGTGGTTCGTCATACATCTCGCTACCAAGGAGAGAGACAGAAAGAGAGATAGGCTAGTGTTGGAACGAAAGCAATGAATTTTTGGGGGGTGGGGGGGAGGGGCACACTTCCTACATGTCCATAAAACCACATTACTACCCGTTCGGTCTGTACTTCTATGTATTAATTACACTAATATGTTAGGGATAAGGAAGGTTACATTTATTGGAAGTGACCCGCATATTGGTGGGGAGAGAGTTGAAAACCATTTAGGAAAAAAACACCCTGGATACACCCGAATGGCATACAAGCCCCGATCTCCCCGTCTCCGAAAGGCTAGTTTATTGCGAGAGTATCCCCATAGACCACTCGGCCGCCGAAGCGGGCAAAACAACTTGTTATTATACTCTAATGGGGGTTAAAAATAAATTAAGTAGAATCTAGTGTACTCGAATTTAATTGGAGGGAGAGTGGCAAGCAATTTGGGAGGGTCATTGAGTACACCTGTTTGGAATTTGAATCCCGACTTTTTAAGTCTTCCGGAAAAAAGATTAGAAGGGCTTGGCGTTTATTCCGCATGCTTGCAGATGCGCGTAAATACACTATTGGATTGAGAAAATTAATACTTTATCCAAGATTTGTTTTCTTCTGTCATTGTTCTGTCAATGTGGGCAAGTAAAAGTAAGGGCAGTTTCCTTTATAGAGGACTTTGATTAAAATCCAAGCTATGCCTAAATAATTGGTATTTTTTATGCATTAGTCCTGTTTTCTTAGCTCCAAATATAGCTGTTCTATCCATCTATCTCCATGTACAGGATTATTCAGGATGATTAATCTGATTTCAAATTACTATACTGTTGAAAGTTTATTAATACAGAGTAATAATTAGTGATACATAAAACAAAAGAAAAACTTTCCCAATTTTTATCTCTCATCTTATAAATGTTACACAGACAACTTTGATACTATGGTCAAGTTCCTCCCATACTCGCTCCGGCATGTCCATTGTCACCGACTTCAATGCAATTTTGAGGTCATCCAGGGCTGTGGGCAATGGTGGCACGTACACAGCATCCTCAACTTACTCCCAAAGGAATAAGTAACACGGCATAAGATCTGGTGACCTAAGGAGTCAACTGTAAAGCATCAAGTCATGGGCTCACTGGAACCAATCCAACAGCGAGGGCGAACTTCTTTGAGGTAAAGGTGAACATTAAAATGCCAACGAGGGGGCTACCCATCTTGCTTGAAAATGTAGACGCTGGAATATTTGTACAACTGGGAAGATAGCTGTTTCTGCAGCATATCCAGATAGGAGTGGTCAGTCGCTGAGTTCTTAGATAAAAAGAAAGACCCATACATCTTTGCCCGGGAAATGGCACAGAAGAGGTTAACTTTAGGGAGTCGCAATTATGTTCAATTGCTTTGACGGTTCACCTCGTTACTTAAATAAAAAACTTTTTTTTATTAAACACCAGTTGAGGTCATTTTCTCACTGCCTGTTGCAGAGTGGAATGAAGTGGACAGTGAAGCAATCTCGCGATGACATTCTAAAGCACAAGAGATTTTATCTCTAATTTGATGCATGCCAAGTTAATACATGATTGATAGGTACGGAATCATACTCATTTGAAATTGAACGAATTGTTTTGAATAATACTTTATATGGGGTAGGATGGGCATCTACACAATTCATGTCCCACTATGTGATTATTTAATCTCCTGGATCTTCAAACTATACCGCGAACATCTCGGGGGAGAGGAACGAAAGTTGCTTATGAGAACGTAAATCAAGACTGAAAACAATATAAAATGCCAAATAATATTAAATAACATTAATTAAAAACATAATGTAGTTTCCACAAAGATGGTTGTTTAGTATAGCTACAGTAGCTCCATGACTTCATTGGTACTGACTTGACAGTTGACAGCTTTAAAAAGTTACCAGACCAAATTATGCATCCCTACACTGAACCATATGATCTGCAAAATCATGTGTTTAGCAGCTGTCACTTCTGACAGTCAACATTTAGGTATATACCTAAATGATGACGGTCAGAAGTCAGCTGTGAGCTGTCAGTCAGCACCAAAGAAGCCATGGGGCTACTGTAAGAGAAGGAGAAGACAAGATTTCCTCCTTTTGACCTGCAGTTCCCATGATGGTTGTTATCGAGTGTATAAGGAAGGAAGAAGAGAATATTTCCTCGGTTGGACCTGCGTCCTGCATCTCCCACAAAGCTTGACACAGAGTATAGTAAGCTCTCACAGGTGTTAGAGCGGCTGGTGGAACAGTTATATAATCAAGTATGCGTCAGGCGTGCTCATATGGACGACCGTGTAGCGACTTTATACCGGGGATTCCCCAACACGCCTCTGATCCACTAAAGTAGACCAACTACATTGCATCGTTCGTTTTATCCTTACAAACAAAATAAAACGAGAAAAATTGTGGTTCTGTCGTAAATTAATATCATTAAAATCAAGATAAGTTGTTTGGAGTAGTATTTGAGGTCATAAGATAGACACACTCTTTGTGATGACTCAGACTTTTTAAGACGCAATATTTCCCCTCATATCAACCTAACAATACTAGATACAAATGTTATATAATAAAAAAAAACGTGCAACGCTATAGTTATTTAAGGCCTAAAAGGACCCGCAACGGTGGAAACGTGGGCTAAACGTTAAGATTTTTTGATCTTGCTTACTCGTGGTTTGGAATTGAGGCTTTAGTTTAGAGTAATATGGGCTGAGTTTTTTTTTACTATAGGTCTCTAGGATTTCACTTTACTCACACGCTAATGCAAGTGTATTTCCTCTAAATTTAATATTTCTCGTTCCTACCCCATTAGAGTAATTAATTGCTCATTGCCCAAATGAGTTTTTAAACGTGATGTGGAAATACAACTAATATTCATACCAATGGCAACGTGGATTCAGTTTCTGGTTTGCTAGTGACGAGAAAGTTGGTATTATCATCCCTCCAAAGTGTGAGATTTTTTTACCTAAATAATTTTCAAAACTCCCTCTAAGTAAATGCGTATATACTTCCTCTAAATTCTAACTTCCTCATACATACCATGGACGTAAACACCCGTGGATAGCCCGTGCTGGTTAGTAAGATGCGTCGCAAATTAAAAACAATAATCTAAGTTTTTGTAATGGGAGGGGTAGTTAAATCGAAGAACGGATGTTCGAACGTTAATTATTAAATGGCCTTTGGACAAACAAGACAACGATGATCTAACATTATATAACTACCTTGGTGTTTTTATTGTATTGCCAATTTAACAGAACAAAATCTAAAGATCGTTATAATAATCGATTACGTTGCTCCTAAGATATTTAAACGGTTGACATGATGATGGTATTTGAAGTTCTCCGAAATAATTTAGAGAGAACACCTCAACCACGAATACGATCTATTTTACATAAATTGTGTTCAATGACCTAATATATATTTTAACATCGGTTGTACCTGTTAGACGAGGTAAATTCTAGAAAGAAGGGCATTTCATATAATATGTTCATGTCATTAAATTTCAAGAAATATAGATCTATGATGGAAGTGTTTTTTAATAGTTTATACTGCATTTTTACTCGTAGGCACAAGGACAAAAGCCTTTCAGGAGGGTTTAGTCTGGATTGCCAAATGACGGGGCTCGAAATCCGAATGAGTCTACCAAAGTGTATTTTTATAAGGGATTTTTCCACTCTCCCTACATGTAAGTTGGATTACATTTTCTCTAAATTCACCTTCCCATTCTTAACAAAGTGGCATAATTAATATATTTGTGTACAGCCTGAGTAGTGAGAAGAATTAAAAAAAAGATCTAAGTTGTTGCATACATCGTTTTGTAATAAAATGAGTGAACCCCCAAATTGTGACTACTATCTTAGCCGATGGCCGATTTGTACTTATATATTCATCACACGAATTGGGTAGGAATGAGTAGGGTAACAGTCAAAAAGGAATGTTCCCACGTTTGTGGGGATTAACCCCTTAAAAAATAAGTTTTTAATTTAATTTATTTGAGGTATTTAGCGTGCACTTTCTGAACTGACAGATTATATCAGCACACAACCTATAAATTAACTTAAATCTAAAACAAACACAACATCCAGCCGTTGATTCATCACTGCAGGGGAAACCCACATTTTACAAACGATACACTTTCCAGTCATGCCAGGAATCTGACCCAGGACTAATAGCTCAGTAGACAGACACACCAACAACTGAGCTAAGATGTCAGAATTTTAGGGAGCGAAAAAAAGTCACCCTCAGTACACTGGCAAACAAGACTAAAGGTTGTATTTACAATCTACGTTCGGGGGTCAATCAATCCCCTGATTTACAAAATGGCATGCAGTTCAGCTCGAATGGGAGATTAGCTGACCTCCCAATCTCAACTGTATATGTGCGGCCCTAAAGGAACTTGACACTTAGACTATGTGTCCACCAACACGGGTTATAGAAATAAGATCTTTGGGCAATGAGATAATACCCACGGATCACAAGCAACTAAGCAATTTGATCCAAAAGACGTGATTAGATTATTAATAATAGATAGACTGAACAGAGGAGAATCATGGGAAAATTTGTAGCAGACTCATACTTGGCCCGGCGTCGGTAGACAACACTGAGGGTGACGAGGGGCAGTCAGCCAAGTGTTGAAGGCAATTATCTAATGACAACATTAGTCGCTCTGTTTTTTTTCGTGGACCCCATTACTCAAGCAGATTATGGTGTGTTTGCATGAAAGGCATAAGAAAGAAATTAGGACTATTTCTCGAATAACATCATGGTAGGATGCAAGGGTGTAGAAAGGGAGGGATTATTTGTATAGTGGTGGTGGGGTTCTGGACCCCACTGGAGTTTAATGAACCCCTTAAGGGGAACTATATAAGCCTATACAAAGACTTTTATTGGTTAAAGATATGGTACAATATTCTAAAAGGCCCCCTCCCCTACCTGAAAAAGAATTACCGTTTTACACCCTTGGCTCTGAGTGGTTAAAAAAATAAAATTTGCATAGTAAGATCTTCACAAGGGTCAAAAAATTCCGTTAAATTAAAATAGTCCAAAAATATAACTATGGCCTTTAAAAAAAATATTTATATCTTACATTGACTAGAGTGGCCTAAAATATCTTAAATAATCTTTCCAAGCACAATTTGATTTGTTACAAAAAAAAGCATATTAGATTAAACACATCATTTAGACATAGTAAACACATTTGATAAATAAGAACTCGCATGGTCTAAAGCACTACTCTCGCAATCGACTACATGGAGGGTGACCTGGCGGTCTAGGGGTAAGGTGTCAGACTTCTGTGCTGGCGGCCGGGGTTCAATCCTCGGTCCCGGCATAGATTTATCTGATTACCAAACCCTTCCTTCACCTCTGACAAGACATCTTGTGAATGTGGGGAATGCCAGGCCTCCACCGTGGTTCGGATCCCACGTTAAACTGTAGGTCCTTCATTTCATCTCACAATCACCCTACCATTACACATTAGCGTAAGTGCGTATAACCCGAACGGGTAGTAAGACGCGGTGCTAATAATAAAGACTACATGGAATGCGGATGACTGGGAGATCCTGGTTCGATTCCAGTCAGTTGTATTGAGGGTGGTTTTCTAAAAATTGTTTCCCATTCCCTCTCCACGCAAATGTGGGTAAACCTCAAAATTCAGCATTCCTCATCCTTAACTCAGTATAGTAATTAGTACATAAGCGAGTAAGACGTGGTGCTAATAAAAAAGGCCTCACTGCTTTTTTTTGGGTAAAATATTAAATACTATATCTTCTAGAAATAATTTTTTTCCTTAGAAATTTCTTCAAAATATGCACTACTGCCAAAAAATTTACAAAGCTCTACATAAATTATTTTCTTTTAAATAATCAGAGCAGGTAAAAGCATATTCTATTCTGTTCAGAATATAAATAAGACATGCCATAAATTTCCTAGCCCTAAAGAGGGTTTATTTTAACCCCAAAACCAAACCCGTTCCTGTCCAGTCTTGGCGTAAAGAATCGGGGACGGGACTGTAAATAACGAGTTGAGCCACTTTTGCCCGTAAGGCCTCACGTAGTGGTTTTATAATTTATATTACGGCGTAGTACTACTAGGACTAGCGGCCGTCTCACCGCATGTGTAGATTAAACCGACCTACACGGGGTAAACTGGCCAATTTGGTGGCCTCGTCCCGCGGCGGAATCAAGCTGACCCGTCATTTGGCGGGTTGTCAGAAAAGCGTATGACACACGACAATTGAAGCGAATTATTTAATCCGAAGGCTCATCTTTTAAACAGTTGAGAACTGCCACAAGGAGAGAGAGGGAGAGAGAAAGCATTTACAAGCTAAAAAAATAGCATCTGGTTTGATTTAGGCCGCCAAGTAAATTTCCGTTTAGGTCAGCTAGTCGTAAATTTGATTACAAAGATAGGGCTTGCTCCGAGTATATTCAAGGATGCACTTCCGACAGCAAGCCTCAAAATTTCACATTTAAGGTTTGATTGTGTGTGTATTGCTTCTTGATACCAATTTCACATTTAAGGTTTGATTGTGTGTGTATTGCTTCTTGATACCAATTTCAAATTTAAGGTTTGATTTGTGTGTGTATTGCTTCTTGATACCAATTTCACATTTAAGGTTTGATTGTGTGTGTACTGCTTCTTGATACCAATTTCAAATTTAAGGTTTGATTGTGTGTGAATTGCTTCTTGATACCATGATACCAATTTCAAATTTAAGGTTTGATTGTGGATGTATTGCTTCTTGATACCAATTTCACATTTAAGGTTTGATTGTGTGTGTACTGCTTCTTGATACCAATTTCACATTTAAGGTTTGATTGTGTGTGAATTTCTTCTTGATACCAATTTCAAATTTAAGGTTTGATTGTGTGTGTACTGCTTCTTGATACCAATTTCACATTTAAGGTTTGATTGTGTGTGAATTGCTTCTTGATACCAATTTCAAATTTAAGGTTTGATTGTGTGTGTATTGCTTCTTGATACCAATTTCAAATTTAAGGTTTGATTGTGGATGTATTGCTTCTTGATACCAATTTCACATTTAAGGTTTGATTAGTGTGTGTATTGCTTCTTGATACTAATCTCACATTTAAGGTTTGATTGTGTGTGTACTGCTTCTTGATACCAATTTCAAATTTAAGGTTTGATTGTGTGTGTACTGCTTCTTGATACCAATTTAAAATTTAAGGTTTGATTGTGTGTGTATTGCTTCTTGATACCAATTTCACATTTAAAGGTTTGATTTGTGTGTGTACTGCTTCTTGATACCAATTTCACATTTAAGGTTTGATTGTGTGTGTACTGCTTCTTGATACCAATTTAGGCTCTTCGCATATTTACACCATTGGACTAGGGACAAGAAAGGTTTAATTTCAAAGAGAGGAAAAACATAAAATAAACACCCTCAGGTAATTTGACCACTAGTCTATTTCTGATCTCCTTGTAACCGTCAATACAATCTATTGTGCGAGTGAAGTTTTAGACCAGTGGTCTAAAACTAAAATTAGTCCAAGGGCCATATTAACAAACTCTGAGCGTGTTGCGGGTCATAGATTATAGAAACCTGTCACTTAAATAAATTCTGTATTTTTTTTTCAGTGCGTCTTACTACCCGTCCGGAACAGGCATATTTTAATCACGTTTATGGATAAAAGGGAGGAGGAAAATATAATTTAGAGAAAACTTAGCCTTATTTGAGTGAAGCTAATGTAGGAAATCATCTAGTAAGAAAATATTCTTTATACTATACATCTAGCTTTAATTTGAACACCGACCTCCCCGACACTGGGCAACTAGACCAGAAGAGCCCAACGTTTAATCTGATGCCCGCCAATGCAGGATATCTGATTATATGTATTTAAAATAATAATTATTAATATAATTATTATTATAATTATAATTATTATTAGCACCGCGTCTTACTACCCGTTCGGGTTATACGCACTTACGCTAATGTGTAATGTTAGGGCGATTGTGAGATGAAATGGAGGACCTACAGTTTAACGTGGAATACGAACCACGGTGCAGGCCTGGCATTCCCCACAATCACAAGATGGCTTACCAGAGGTGAAGGAAGGGTTTGGTAATCAGGTAAATCTGTGCCGGGACCGAGGATTGAAGCCCGCACCCCTAGCACAGAAGTCCGACACCTTACCCCTAGACCACCAGGTCAACCTTTAAAATTATTAATGTATGGTTAACGTATTTAAAAACTGGTTTTTCCCATATTTGTTTGTGTGTTAGATAATTACTCGAGGCAGTATGTATTTTACGATAGAAATTAAAAAAACAAACACAAGTGTTTGAAGTGAAAAAAAATATAGTACAGTTTGAAATAGCTATAAGTGTGTGTTATTCAAATTTATATACATAATAAAACTTATCTATTATTTTTTTGTGTGCATATACGACTGCAGGCCGGATAGTAATATAAAAGTATCACAGATAAACAGGCCGATCAGATATTTTTCGCTGGCCGTGAGTTTGCCAACCCTATTTTAGACTACGGGACCCCTGATGTACGTTTCAATAGATTAAAACTCACTTTCGAGACATTAAATGACGTTTAATACATTTTCTCTGTCTTTAACATAATAAGACATTACAGAACCAACCATCA
Source organism: Timema douglasi (assembly GCA_901482245.1). Taxonomy (NCBI): domain Eukaryota; kingdom Metazoa; phylum Arthropoda; class Insecta; order Phasmatodea; family Timematidae; genus Timema; species Timema douglasi. The sequence continues at coordinate 76,014 of CABEEJ010001965.1, forward strand.
CATTTTCCTTCATTATATTTTTCTGATTTTAAAATACTTTCAACTTACATGCATGACTCACATAGGTGGACACGTGGCGTAGATCTCGTATGGTCTTATTTAAGAATAATGGGGAGCTCAGGGTTAGAACCTTGGTCGAATGAACTAAGAGTGTTTTTACTCAAGTGGTTTTCCCACTCTTTCTCCGTAAAAATGGTGCTACCTTTCTTCAGAAAATCTAATTTCCTCATCCCTAACCTCTTCGGTTCATATATGCGCTTAGCTTGAATTAGTAGAAATACGTGGTGCACAGACAAGATAAAGTTGGCCATAAATGTGATTTGGGTGTTTCTTAGTCCGCAACCCCTAGTAATTATTTGTAAGAAAACAGATATAAATATTTTAATTTGCAAAATGACGTCAACTTATTTTCACTGTAAATTTTTGTTTCGCAGAACAAATTAAATATAAACTGTTCAAATATGAGTATCTCATGTATATAGATTTTAATAAATTGATTTTTTATGGTGTGGTGAAGGAAGGTTGGTTGGGAGTAAATATTGTGGCTGAATGATTAAGGAGGCAAAAATTTGACCCTCAACAAAGTGTGCTTTTTTAACTATATATATTTTATTTCTAGGAAAATCTTGATAAACTTAAAACAAAAATTATACTTCTTCATACAATTCTCTTAGGTAGGCCTAATCACATTTGAGTTACTAGTTCCCACTTTGGTGGCCGAGTGGTCTAAGGCATTACTCTTACAGTTGACAAGACTACCAATGACTGGGAGATCAAGGTTCGAATCTAGGTATTGTGTACCAAGGATGGTTTTCACTCTCCCTCCACGCGAATACGGGTACACTTCCTATGAATATAGCCTTCCTCATCCCTAAATCTATTAGATGAATTAGTGCGTAAGCGTATAACTCGAATGGGTAGTAAGACGCGTTGCTAACAAAAAAAAAGTCACTAAATAACAAATCTTGCCCTGAATGTCTCGAAAAGAATAGTAATAGGTTACTAATTAGTTCTAAAACTCATTTCAGTCGGTAGCGAGTCTCTTTACTAAACCAGGTGTCCCTGAGTGGATTCCCGGCAAGGCCATATACAATATTGTAGGTACATTAATTATTAGGGGTATTTAAGGCGCATTTTCTAAACACACTTATCAAACTAAACTAATATTGGGTCCTGTGTTTGTTATAGTGTTAGTTTTGTTTATAGGTTTTGTGTTGATATAATCAACGTGTTCAGAAAATACAATTTAAATACACATAGTAATAATAATAAAAGGTTTGTGAAGGGAAATTAATGTATTTAACCGAAAGGTGAAACTTTAATACACTATTTGTATTATTAAGAAAAAAATCACGGTAGCAGGCCAGAATTTAACCCCGACCCACCAGAAAAGAATAAGAGTAAAACATATTATCCCCGAGTCCAATACCTGTCAGTATTCAAGCATAACAAATATTGCCAATTAATGAATATTCATATGACTTCACTTAACAAAATGGAGTAGTAGAGCATGGCTCCAACTTTCTTTCGCTCCCAAGAAACCGAGCACCTGACCTGATCTGGTCTGATCTGATCTGATCATGTGATTCAGATTCAGGCAAAGGTACAGTCATGCTACGATCCGTTCATAACGGATTTAAGGTGGGAGTGTAGGGGACGCGAGCTTAGGACAGTGTGTTCGCAACTTTTATAGCAATTTTTTTTTGGGAGAGGGGAAGGGGGGTCAAAACAGATACAATATTTATCCAGTATAAACATATAGAGTATAATTTTATACTCATGGTGATCTCAACAGTTCTTAAATATCTGTCATAAGCATAGCAGTATTAGGAATGTATGAGAAACTTAATAACTGAAGAGAAAAAGCTATTTTAAATTCCAAGGACATCCTTGAAGGATATTCAAGAATAGTTCTCTTTTTATTATTATTTTATCACCACGTCTTATAACCTGTGCAGGCTATACACATATATGATTATTAATGAGCTAGGGATGAGGAAGGAAGCAATTTAGAAGTAATCTACCCGTATTTGCATGGAAGGAGAGTATGAAACCATTTAGGAAAAAAACCTCAGTAGACCTAACCTAGATTCAATCTCCAATATCCCCATCATCATAAGTCCAATCTAACAAAAGCGTGCTGATGCCTTCTTAGACCATTCGGACCCTGAAGTGGGTTCAAGAAATATAGAGTTCAGTACGTGAAATTTTTTTTATAATATATGTTTCTACTGGAGAATTATTTGATTTCTTTGACTCGAAAAAAAAAAGTTGATATAAAACCTGCAACGATATCGCTAAGCTTGCGTACCCTACAATCCAACCTACAGTGGCCTCTACTTTAATGAAAACATTCCCAAAACTTTGTATTTCTTACGAGGATAGCAATACTGCGTTTTCACAACCCCTCAATATTTCGCAAATAAAGCGCAGAATGTTGTGCTACCTTCTTAAAATTACTTTATTTGTCTGAGTAAGGCAAAATTTATGCTTTCAATCGTTTAATTTGATCCCATAACAGTGAATTTTCGCGTGAAACACAGTTGAAAATGATTATTGTCATCGTTCCATGATTTAAAAAAAATAGTAATATGAATTTAAATGTAAGGTTTTAATAGACTATTGAAGAGACATATTAATAACTACACCTCTAATTTTGCGTGAACCACAATTTTAAATAACAAGAGCTTTATAAATGTCTACAACGCGTCTTATTTCTCAGGTAGGAAACTTTTTTGACCGGCATTTAAACCCGTCAATATCCCTGTTGCCAACAATTCGGTATATTTCAAGAGTGGCGCATTATACGATACAACCACCAAAAGGGCCGATGGCTTACACATGTTTTGCCAATTGTAGCCATGATATTTGCTAATTCAATAAACACGAAAATTTTCAATTGAAAACATTTTCAGTGACTGCTACTAATTAAGTGAAAGGGTTGAGTGGGAGAAGGCACCACCTAAAGCCTATACATATAGGCAGTGTTTGGGGACGTGTGTGGTGATGTGGGCGAGGGGGGAAGAGGAAGGGCAAAATTCGTTAGTATTAACTAGATCCAACCAAATAATGGCACTTCGAGTTGAAAGTTTTTCTGTAAAATGTCAGATGAGTAAATCTCAGGGGAAGATAATATATTCGTTAAGGTTTTGATTATAAAATTGAGGTACTAACATAAAACGTGATTGGTGATAGATTCAATCACAGAGCGGCGTAGTCAATAGGCGAGTGTGAAAAAAATCTGGAATCGTCATTATTGCTTTATTGTAACTCATTTTATAATGTTTCTGGTAGAAACGTCCTTAGGAGAAACTAAACTTAGGCAATATTGGTTGCTTTTGTTCCATATATATAGTTGTAGATTTTTCCAGAAAAAAATAGCTTCATGCGAGCGAGCTATACCGACCGAGAAGCCACCACTATTAGTGATTATAGTGCCAAAATTGGCGGATAGAGGGTGTCATATGGTAAACACAACGAATTTCCAGCCATTAATCTCAGTTTTATATACCGGAGCCGCTAATTGTTTATTCAAGTAGCTCATTTGTCTCCACGAGGCTGAATTTGACCCCATTCCAGACCCACTGGTTGATAGAAGAATTCTGGAAGCACTAGGGATCAAACCCGGGACCTTTGGATATGTGGCCAGGAAATCTGACCATTAGACCACAGAGGAAATCCCAGAAAAAAAAGGAACATTTTCCACAACAAAACACTTTTCAGAAAAATTTAAGAGCTTAACTTAAGTGCAAATTTTTCGTAAGCAATTAGAGGGGAATATTACATTCCAGATCTCTATCAGACGTTCACATGGTAAGAGTGTACAACAACATTGTGTACGGGAACTAACAGGTGTCAGAGGCGGTGAGACCTCTAGGTGAAGGATGGACTCTTTCTTAGGAACACCACGCGACGCGAATTAGTTACTTCACACGGACGCATGGCAAGAGCAAGTCGGCAACTTCCTGTAAGGCTGACCGTGTTAAATAATCTCAAGCCATCTTCTGGGAATGGCGAACGAGTGCTGGTGAACTCGTAGAGGGAGGGTGAAGGGTAGAGGAAAGTACATTACTACAGTCAGCTGGTCGACATACGCCCAGGAACCAGACAACAGTGGCCGACAAGAACTGGATATTTTTTGATTCCCATGCTGTATAACTTACTACCCATCAAGAATATCCTCATATTTTCACTTATTGGGTAGGGATGATAAAAGAATAACTCAATTAAATGCACCTGTAATTGCGAGGGAGGGTGAAGGCGGAAAACAAGTTCGAAAAAAATTCTTCTCAATACACCCTAAGCAGGGATTCAAGCCCCAACCTCCCCATCAGTGGCAAATCAAGCTAAGAAATAATTCCCGTGTCTGTGAGTCAACAAGGCGTTTTAACCGATTCACTTTGAACTTGGGTTTTGCCGTCGAGTCTTGGTTCAAAGCTTGCCCGACCTCCCTATGTATGTTGGGGACAGAGTAGGGAAATGCGTAGGTGGAATAGTCCACACGAAAATATAAACGGTACGACATATTTGCACATAGATTTTACTTTTTAATGTAGTTTGTATTAGTTGGAACAACATTTTTCATAAATTCCGTTATCAATAAACTACCCTAAAGGAGGGAGTGTCGGAACGCGAGTAAAGGCTAGTGTTTTTGCAGTTTTTAGAGCAAAACTTTGTTTGCACCAAAATAAATAAAATATAGCTTTAGTACAAACATGATAGTTTAATTTCATTCAAATGGTCATAACAGTTATTAAATATCTGTTGAGGGTCTGAAAATTAATGTAAACTGTTTCTCTTAATTTAAAAAAAGTTTGTTATTTAATGCCGCAATGCTCATAACACATAATATTCAAGAATAATTGTTGATTTCATCAAGTGAAGAGAATCAAACTATATGTTTTTAGTGGAACTATATTTGATTTATTTTGACAAAAAAAAATTGATATAAAAACTACAACATTCCTTACCTTTAATCGCGTACCTTATTAACCTGACTTTAAAAAAAAACAAAAAAAAAACAAGTTTACAGTGTTATTTTTAATGTAGGTCACTACAAAAATATCCAGTGAAACAAAATAGTAAATTCCATTTTCTATCAATTTAACATTTTCATTAATCACCCATAAGTAAAATAGTTAATTTTAGGGTTGTAATTAAAATCACTATTTCTACTTGCGGTATGACTATATAACATTTAAATACTGAATTTGAACGAAATACATCAATTCGTTTCAGATATAGTCCCAGGTACAGACATACATGTTTTAAAAATCCACGTTTTTTCAGTTTAATGCACATAAAAGGTCAAGATAATAAACTATAGAAGCCTAAAAGATTCAAGATTATAATATTTTATCCATACGATGAAGTGATAATATCAAACCTTACGTTGACTTTCCTGATCTAGAACTGAACAAAAAGTAACTAATTGCAATCTAGTGGAATATTCCCTGGCACACTGTCTACAAATGACGTCACAATGTGGAGAAAAAATAAGGGGGCCGTCTCAACGATAGCGTGACAGACCGCTGCATTAGTGGAAAGGGGCATTGGTGAAAGAAGGGGGGAAGAGGTAGTTCCGCAAATCTAGGGTGCAGTCTTGGTGAAAGTGTTTAGAAGGGGGGAGGTAGTTCCGCATATCTAGGGTGCAGTCTTGGTGAAAGAGTTCAGAAGGGGGGAGAGGTAGTTCCGCAAATCTAGGGTGCAGTCTTGTTTAAATATTTCATGGAACATTTTCAAGATACATGATAAAATTATAATTTATTCAACAAGATCGTAACATATTTGTAAATTATTAAAAAATATAACGTCAATTATGCCTTGTAAATACATTTTAGTAGATTATCCTCAAGTAAAGGTCAAACACAACACATTACACAGGTACAGTTCAATTTTCATAAGAAGGACCTTATCGGACAACTAGTTTAAGTCACTAGGTCTACTTTCACGTATTCGTAAGCCAAGTAATATGATTTGAAGCTATCACTTTTGATATTTATAAAAGAGCACTATTAATTATATTTATTAAAAAAGCACTATTAATAAGTTACAGTAAAATGTTATCAATCTTGGTGGCAAAAAAAATAATTGTAGTCCATAGTAATCTCAGTAAATTGTAAACATTGGAACGAGCCGTTTGCCACGCGTCACAGATGTGACATCAAAAAGTCTTGGCTGACTTCCAAATGATCGATGACGTCACTTGTCGGTCTCGATAGCTCAGCCGTAGACACCAGGTTCCGCTTTCCCCACTAGGTGCCAGCACCAACTGTTCGCCTTCTCTTTATAAGACTCAAAACTGTATTTCATTGCTTTAGTTAATAATAATAATAATAATAATAATAATAATAATAATATCATTTCCATGATAACTGTGTTTAATTTACTAAAAAATAATACACACTTAAGGATTGTTTACACAATAACTTACCATGTTTTATTTCTTTTTTATTTATATGCAGAGCAGTAAACCAACGTCCATCAAATATTTTATGTAGCTATAGAAATAAAAAATAAAAACATTAAACGAATAAATCCATATTATTTCAAATGCAAATCTGACATCTTAATTTCAACTTTATTAACCAGATGAATAATAATAAAACACCTGTTTGTGTTTTGAAATTTGTATAACTGTCTGAAGGCATTGTAACCGTTTAATGACAAACTTGTGGTAAGAATGAAAGTGGTGAAGAATGGGACATGAGGAAAGGCCATTTATTACTTTTAGCATAATTTTTTACAAACCTTTTTTTTGGCCAAGCTAAATAAAATAAGATTTGAGGAATCAAGAATTCGAGCATCTCATTTTTAGTTTTTTCCTAAATGGTTTCCCCTTTCCTTCCACGTATAGGATGAGTACATTTCCTCTAAATAATTAATTCCTCATACCTAACTCATTTGTGCAAATTGGCGGATAAAGCAGACAGCTAGCAAGATATGTGACAAAAAAATAATTGAAATGCTTAACTCTAAACCAAGAAGTTGATATTTGAATCCCGGCTGGATACTTTGTTTTGGCATTCTTTCTCCAGAGTTGTGCCGTGAGTTTTCTTAAAATTTACGTAGCTAATAGTCATCACATTAATACTAAAGTGAAACAAAATGACTCGTTTTATTAACTTAACCTAATACATCACTCACCAGTTTTAACACCAAGCTAGTATTTAAAATGAATGAAATGATACCCGCTTTAGTGGCTGTATGGTCTAAGGCATCACTCTTATTCTTATTATTATTATTATTATTATTATTATAACCGCGTCTTAGTACCCGTTCGGGTTATACGCACTTACGCTAATGTGTAATGGTAGGGTGATTGTGAGATAAAATGGAGGACCTACAGTTTAACGTGGAATTCGAACCATGGTGGAGGCCTGGCATTCCCCACATTCACAAGATGTCTTGTCAGAGGTGAAGGAAGGGTTTGGTAATCAGATAAATCTATGCCAGGACCGAGGATTGAACCCCGGCCGCCAGCACAGAAGTCTGACACCTTACCCCTAGACCGCCAGGTCACCTACGGTATCACTCTTGAAACAGACTATACCATAAATGACGGAGAGAACAGGGTTCATAACCCGTTAGATTGGGATTTGAATCCCGGTCGGGTGTATTCAAGCTTCTTTTCCCTAAATGTTTTTACTCTCTCCCTTCAAGTAAATGTGGATATATTTACTCTAAACTCAACCTTACTCATACCTATCATATTCGTACACATGCGTATAGCCCAAACAAGTAGTAAAACACGGCGATAAAAAACTACTTAAATATTATTCTATGAATGCAATATTTGGTATTAAATATCCCTTACCTTACAACTTCTTCGAAGCAGCGAAGACACCGATTGAAAGTCAGACAGTCTGAAAAGATAAAAATGTATTGATTTTTCTAAGCATTACATTTTAAACAAAAGCTACTCATGTTTTAATAAAAGGTGTAGGAATGAGCAAGTTTGTTTAAACTGTTTACCAGCCTTTCATAAATAAAGAACCAGCAAAATGATTTGTTTCGTACGTAATATAGGCAAGGTACACAGGTTGGTGGAAAAGAGTTGGAGTAAGCCAACATAATTTATTTAGTTCAAATCTAGATTCTAGACCATTTCACAAAGAGTTTTAATTTTTATGATTTTATTACTGCGTCTTACCACATGTTCAGTTAATATACGTGTATGCAAATTATATTACTCTAATAGGCTAAGTATGAAGGAGGAAATCTTTTTAGAAGTAATCTATTTACAATGCAAGCTTTATTTAACTAAACATAAGACATAATTGTAAAATACATTTATATATGTACTAGATACAAATGCCCCATTAAATGTTGTAGCCTCACATTATAAAAATAACATTTTTAGTAAACCACATACCAAATTGTACACACTTTCTCATACGAAAATTAAAATCTTCAAAAATCAGTATAAACTTCTTAATTTAAGGGTTAGAATCAAAATAACAATTTGGTCTTGTGGTATGACCATATAACAAGTCCACTGTTTCGGCCGTAGTCCTAGGTACAGACGCACATACATGGGGGCAGATATAATAATTGTTGGGGAAGACTAACTTCTTTAGCTACTCGGTGAAACATGTTACGTAAAAATTCATAATAATCTAAAGGCCAAAAATGTTCAGGATTTAAATACTTTATTTGTATAAGAAATCAATAAATGTGTAGGTGTATTCTATTTTTCAAGAATAGCATACATATACCTTTATTTTCTTACGAATTTGCATTTGAATCATCTTTTAAGAGAACAAATTTTTGCAGTCAACGTTGCTAAGGTCTTATTATATTAATAGTGTAATTGATAATATCAAAAGTGAAAACTGTAGATCACATGACTTGTAGAATCACGTGAAAGTATATAAAGTAATTATAATTGTCAGACATAGACATTCGTTAGAAAATGCATACCCACCTTTGGAAAAGTAATTAGTACAGTCTCCTATCCCTCTCTAATCACAGTAACTACTCATAAAAGAGCTAAATAGCATCATTGTTATATTGCTCTTGAGGAAACGTGGTCTCGTTAGGTCTGGCTGCCATGTAATGTGGATGCTGGGGTTTTAATTCAGACTGGGTGTGCTTAGCTGTTATCGCTAAATGATTTAACCTTCTCTCTACATGTAAATGATACAATTCCTTTAAGTCTATCTTCCCTCTTTACTTTCTCGCTATTTTACAGGTTGAGAAAGTAGGCCTATTGTGATCATAAAAAAAAATCTAACTCGAGATTTTTATGAATATTGACGTTTCATGACCCCCTGAATCAAAAAGAGTTGTTTTTGAATTTCCGTCTGTCTGTCTGTCTGTCTGTCTGTACCTCCAACTAGAGCCTAAACTATTTTGCCAATCGGGCTAAAACTTAGTATCTTGGGTTTTCATAGGGTTGACCTGAGGTATTTTTGGAATTGGATATCCACCCCTAAAATTAAGGGTAGTTTACTGAAGGGAAAAACGAGAAAAAGTAGATTTTCTCAAAATTGGCTCAAACTATTTTGATTAAGTTTCATTTCTAAACATTTCTAAATATTCCAAACAAAATGGCTGCTCTCAATATCTCGGCAAAATGACTTTAAAGGTTCTGGTCTGGAGCGTAAATTCTATTTTTTTTTCATCATATCTCCGAAACTATTTTATATATGAAATTACATCATTACAAATATGTAGATCTATTTATAATACAATTCAAAAATAGTTTTACAAAACCAATAGCGTTCAAGCTATACGCTAATGTATATATATTTTTTTAACTTTTTGAACATTAAAGGAAAGTATTGCGATGGTAAAAAAAAATCTTAGCTTGAAATGTTGATGGATGTCTAAGTCTCCCGACCCCCCGAACCTTAAAAATGGTATTTGCAATGCCGTCTGTCTGTGTGCCTGTTTGAACTAAAGAGTAGTTTAATAAAGGGCGAAAAGAGAAAAAAAAATAGTTTCTCAAACTTCGCTCCAACGATTTTGATTAAAATTCGTATATAGGCGTTGATTAATATTATAAATAAAATGGCTATTTTCATTTTCCCATGAAAATGACTTTTAGGGTACTTTATAGAAGCGGGAAATTCCGTATCTCCGCAACTATTTGAGAAACTAAACAACATATCATTGCAAAATTGTGCTCTTAAAAATTAAAAACTTTCATATGAAATATATTTTTATAAAACTGACAGTTTCTGAGATATTGGAAACTATATTGATACAATTGTGTGAGCTTTGGTTGTAAAGAAATACTAATTAAGTTTTAACGCAATAATTCTCCAATGCCATAGAGTAATTAAATATAAGTCTCTCAAAAGGTTTGTTATTTTTCATTAAGCCTCTTAGGAGAAATGTTTGTACAACAATAACCTATATACATTTTAGACTTAATAGTCAATATTTACATTTTTTATTAGTCAAAATTTATAAATAAGGAATTTAATAGCAATGCAATGACCTGAAGATGTGCAACACCTAATAAAATATCAATTTTTTTCAACAAGAAGTCGATATTTTAATACGAAGTGTTAACCCTTGTGGACCCAATATTAATATTTTTTATCGGTCTGAACATACAATTGAAGACATTAATTCTTTAAAAATAAAATTACAAAATTAAAAAATGTTTTACACAAGTATAATGCAATCTAGGCTTGGGTGTATATTATTTAGTTTCACATATATTACAAGTTTTGAGTAAATATCTCAATTTTCAAACAATAGAGCAAGAAAGTCCGTGCGGGGGTTCCGTATCATTTATTTCTTTTTAGCACCGTGAATTACTACCTGTTCGGCCTATATGATTTCTAGATTCTTTCTCCTTAAGGTACTGGTATATACATTCGAATGGAACTAGAAGGTTTAATTTAGTGGAAATGTACCCTCATTTTATGTATTATATATTTAGAGAGGGAAATAATTTAAGAAAAAGCACTCTCAGTATACCCGACCGGGATCGAACCATGATATTCCCGTCATAAACAGTCTATAGCGAGAGTAGCGCCTTAGACAATGCGGCCACCGAAGCTGGTGAAAAAATGTTATATACCACACTGCATTATGATCTCATAATCCTAGTTTGACCTTGCATGTCAGAACAATAGCGCGAAACCGTTTAAGCATGAAGATAAATAGTGAAATACCAAGAGGGGAAGATAACACGTGCTACACTATAAGAGGTATCTCATTGACTATGGATGAGCTCCTTAATGAGACGAGGAAACACATAGAAACAACAACGAAACGTGGTCCGTATCTTCCACACAAGTGACACAACCGCGAGAAGTTTTTAGTTTTAAAGTTGGAGGTTTGCCAAATACAATATCTGACGTCACGGCTTGAAAGCTTCTGCGCGTGCCTGTCTGCGCGCCATCTGTTAAGGGGAAAGACTACTGGTGGCAGAAGTTAGAACTACCATGAGATTGAATTAGAACAGGGTTTGAGTGGGGAGAGGAAAGCTCGGCTCTATTACCTAAGAATCAGTAGCGGATTTAGGTTTGAGGACGCCCTAGGCCCGAGACGATATGGCGCCCTTTTTTTTGTAACAGTATATATATATATATATATATATATATATATGTGTGTGTGTATATAAGATAATGAAAATAATAACAATAATAATAAGAAATATAATTCACGTACAAATTAAACTTTTTGTTAGATATTTCAAATTTTAGTACTTGCCTGATTAATTGTTTTAACAAAGAAATTCTACCCTCAAAATGGTACTATGTTTCGATAGTAAGATCGCAATAAAATAAACTTTAAAATTTGGTCTTACAGTTTACAGAAAACCCAATCGATTTTTAATTTTAGTCATCTTAAAATTTTTGGCGCCCCTCAAAATTTGCCGCCTTAGGCCTAAGCCTAAATCCGCTACTGCTAAGAATGAATGTCATTGGACTATAATGAAGATATCAGTTTCGGAAATAAAAATTATATGCTTATACAAAACAAACCTCTAAACACGAATTGAATTAATATATTTGTGTGTCACTTCTTTTGATTTGTAGACATGATAGCTCCGTCTGATAGTAGTTTTACACTTACTCAAAAGTGATAAAAAAAAGTAGCTAACAGCTAAAAATTTAAATAATTATAATTGTAGGAGGTTAAACCCCAAACATAAAGGTTGTGTGTATGAAGAGTAAAATAAAATTCAATTTGAAAATAGCCCTTTATTTATATTGATAATATTTAGGGATGGTTAAGATAGTATTTAGAGTAAATACTTTTTATTAAGTATTTTATTAGTTTTTACCTGATTCGGTAGCTGCGTGGTTTAAAGCGTAAATCTCATAGTAGACTGCCGATGACGGGGATATTGAGGTTCGAATCTCGGTCGGATGTATTGACGGTGGTTTTCCTAAAGGGCTTCCCACTATTCCTTTACGCAAATGTGGGAACACTTTATCTAAATATAACCTTCCTAATCCCTAAAACTATTAGCGTAGTTAGTACATAAGCGTATAGCCCGAACGGGTAGCAAGATACGATGCTAAAAAAAAGTAATCCTAAAAAGGGCAAAAGATCTATCGTATTGTTCAAATATTAAATACAATATTAAGTGAAACAAATAGCCGAAACTATTGTTAATGCATTTTAGTGAGGATAACACCACTTAGATATCATGTTCTGAAAATTGAAAAAATGACACCTGGTTCGATTCCCGTGTCCAGGTGTCATTTTTCAATTTTCAGAAAACAATATTAAGTGCTGTGTGAACAGTCTCTGGGTAACACTCGTGTGCAAAAAATGCAACCAACATCTTGTTCAATTTATCGTTCACAATTTTGTCCAAGAAATGGTGTCATGTGTACCAGGCTTAAATAAAGGTCCAGTGACAGCGCATGTGGGTGGTATAAGAAGGTGAAGTCGTGTAGGTACTGTCAGTACTCCATTGTTTTCGTTCGTCAAGTGTTGAACCCGGTGACGAACTCTGGGAACAGGAACTGAATGCGCGCGCGGGCCGAGACATCATCGGCGAATTAGGAAATATTGTCTCATCCACGGGGGGAGGGGGAGGAGGGGGATACACTCCCCCCCACTGAGTCTTAGTATCTGATTGGGCTGTGCGCGCGCACACGCACCCCCCTACCCTTACACCCACCCTCACCCTCACATCCAAACACCCCCACGCCCCAAACCCCTACACACACTTTATGCTAATGAAATAAGGATGAGGTAGATACATATTTGAAGGAACTGTAACCGCATGTGCGTTAGTGGGGAATAGGGAATGATCTAGGGGGAGGGGGGGGGGAATGACCCTCAGTACACTTCCAGCTATCAGAAATCCAATTTCTCAAGAGTGATGCGTTTGACCACGTGATTGGGTGTAGGCTTAGAGTTATTTCACCACAATAATAACTATCTGATTAGGGACGTGACATTGAAAGTATATTATCGATCATTTTCTAAAAGTTTTTTCTAGAATATTGTTATAAGTGGAAAAAGGCACGAAAAATAAAGATAAGAACCAATAAAAATATTAGCAGTAGCTATAGCTATTGAAAGATAAGAAATTTTTATCCAAACATAATTTTTTATTTTAGAAAAAATATATTTGCTTAGTTTTTTTAAAAAAAGCTTACAGCAAAAGATTACAAACCTGATGTATTAAAACATGAAAAATGATCTAGTAACTTATTCTAGCTGTCCAATATGTTCATTCGTCGTAGAAAATTAAGGCATATCTATTTTTAAAGGTAAAATACGAGTACTCACTCATGAGTAGAAATAGAGAAACTAAATAATAAGACTAAAATGTATAGGCATCGAAAGGAAAATATATATTCGTTTAAAATTTATTTTAGGTATTTAACGTGCACTTTCTGAGCCGATTGATTATATAAGCACACGAGAATTTCTATAACGAGAGCGAAAGGGCCTAGCAATTTTGCCAGGAAAAGTATTTTCGCATACCTTCAAGGGTTATTTTACTTGCCACAATTTACATTTACATTTACTTCCTCTCTGAAGAAAGTTGTGCTACGGGTTTTTATCACTCAAGAAAAATACTTCGATATCAGCTGGGTTAACCCACAAACATCAGTTACTGAGGTCGACCGAGGTCGACTGAGGAAGATATCGATATTAGTAAATATTATTATTTAGCACCGCGTCTTACTATCCGTTCAGTTTATACGCTTTAAGTAATATTTACGCTGATGGATTAGGAATTGGGAAGGTTGAATTAGAGGAAGTGAACCCGAATTTGCGTGGAGGGAGAGTGGAAAGCCATTTAGGAACAACCTCCCTCAGTTCACCCGACCGAGATTCGAACCTCGATCTCCCCGTCCTCGGCGGTCGAGCTCAACATGACAAGTGCGTTAGCCAACTACGCCACCGAGGCGGGTGATATTAGTAAATAAATTATACCTTTTACACATCCTGACATCTCATACAGTCGCCGTGATCATGCTTATTTTCTTGATACCAGTCTGGGATAGCCGCATTTTTATACCACTAATGTAGGGCTGAAGAAGGTAGAAGTTACAGGTGGTGTACCCACATTTACGTGGAGTACGAGTGAGGACTCATTTAAACAAAAATGCCTTCAGTACACCACACCGGTATTTGAACCCCAATATCCCCATCTGTGGCAATCCATCCTATTACTATCGAGAGTGACGCCATAAACTTTGTGACCACCAAGGTGGGTCAATATTCTAATAATAACCGTGGTTTTGTGCCGTGTTCCGAGCGTCATATTTCGTGACCCAGACAAAAGAAGGTACAAATGGGGTAATAACAAGGTGAAGGTTTACTATCGCGATATACAAACCGATTACTAAGGACACGGCTGTTGTTAGCTGCGGTCTGGTCTCTTATTAAACACGGAACCACTAATATACACGGGAGCTTTGTGCAACTATGTTTCAATATGGGCAAAACAAACTTGAAATAAACAAACAATAAATCAAGTTAGTGATAACGTTTATTGAATAAATTTAAATTAGTGTTTTAAGAAAAATATTACAGCGGTATATTTTGTGTATGAAATGCCCAATAGTGTGATAATATTTTAGAACAGGAATACCGAAGGTTTTATCCATCTTGCTTTGTAGATTGATGTAGCTGTAGATTTAAAAATAAAGTGATTAGTTTGTTATTTGTTTTTTTGCGACCTACTGAGCATCCGCATCGAATATGAAACTGGCCCTTTCCCAGTTCCATATTCGAAAATGGCCCATTCCATTCGAGTTTAGGTAGGTATCATCCTGTATTTTTTTTAGTGAAGTACCGAACTTGAGGCGTACTCAATATGACTATGAAATTGGGCCTAAAGCCAGTGCAAAGGGGGTAAAACAAATAGTACCGCAATCTGTTTATTTTTTCTTCGCATTAGCAGACACGTGTGTGTGAAAACAGGTGTGTGGACGAGCAGATATTCGATGTGTGAGGAATTCTTAGACTAGCCCTCCTCCCCCTCCTTCGATCCCTAACATCTTTCTTCGCCGGAGCCAGTTGCATAAACAAACGTCATTATTTGGCCTGCAGTCAAACGATACATTTCTCTTTACATTCTAGCTAACTGTTTTCTGACAAAACCTTTCTTTTTGCAGTTATCTCGTTTTACACCATGGTCATTAACTTCTGAATCCAAGGAGTTTGGACAAGGATGGTTATCCCACACCTGTGGGCACGCAATATACAAATGTCAAACTTAAAGGGTTCAAAACCGGGTCGGCTGTACCGATGGTTGACTTATATTTTAGTATATCAAGACTGTCCAAAACTAACCTAAGAACCCTGGAGTTTTGGTTAGTGTGTCCCTACTCTAGCAAATAAGTGTCCCGGTTAGTGTGTCCCTACTTTAGCAAATTAGTGCCCTGGTTAGTGTGTCCCTACTTTAGCAAATAAGTGCCCCCGGTTAGTGTGTCCCTACTTTAGCAAATAAGTGCTCCAGTTAGTGTGTCCCTACTTTAGCAAATAAGTGCCCCCGGTTAGTGTGTCTCTACTTTATCAAATTAGTGCCCCGGTTAGTGTGTCCCTACTTTAGCAAATAAGTGCCCCCGGTTAGTGTGTCCCTACTTTAGCAAATAAGTGTCCCTGTTAGTGTGTCCCTACTTTATCAAATAAGTGCCCCAGTTAGTGTGTCCCTACTTTAGCAAATAAGTGCCCCGGTTTTTATTATCCTTTTATTTAGTACCTATTACGTATCTTAAGTTAATTCCTAAACCCAATTTCACATTAAATCATTTATTTAAATTACTGTCACATATGCTTTACAAACTTATTTATTTTATGATTTTATTATCTACATTAAACGCCCAAAGCTATTACTAACCCAATTTGTGTAGTGGTGAACTTGTAGGGAGAATCGAGGTTCGAATCTCGGTCGGGTGAACTGGGGGTGGTTTTTCCTAAATAGTTTTCCACTTTCCCTCCACGCAAATGCGGCTTCACTTCCTCTAACTCAACCTTCCCAATTCCAAATCCATTAGAGTAATTAGTACTTAAAGAGTATAAACCGAATTGGTAGTAAGATGCGGTGCTAAATATTAATTATTATTATTATTATTATTATTATTATTGTAGGGAGAACTTAGTAAGTTAGTTTTAAAAAACTATTTCAGGTATTAAACGTGCACTTTATAAGCTGACTGATTATATCAGTACACGAGAATTTTTATGAGTGAGAGTGAAAGGACCTACCAATTTAACCGGGAAAGGTATTTTCACATATGTTCCAAGGTTCTTTTACATGCCACAATCGACATGGGACCAACGGTTTTACTTCCCTCCGAAGGAAGTCGTGCTACGCATTAGCAGGATAGTTAACGTATGCGAATACTACACCTATTGGTCCAAAATATACTAAGCATTTTCTTCTTATCTGTTTTAGTATGATCAATTATACACTTTTAATAACTTTTACCTAATTTAAAACATGTTAATTTGAGGAAAATTAGCTTTTATGAGCATGCCAAATTTGATAGCCATAAATTATATATTTCCTTTTTTTAGCATCAAACAAAATACTAAGTTTTTATGAATAAGATCTTTAAAATTAGGAAATATGGACTATTAATTTGAAATAAGTAGACCTTTATACCAATATAGCTTAATGAATCACTTTTGTATTAAGTTTGCTAGTCATCATTTCTAAAATGGTTTGATGACCTTGAATAACTTATTAAAACAAAATAAAATTGTAAACCTCTTGCTTTTACAGTACTATAACTTATAGTTTTGAAAATTATTGCTGGTATAAGTTCATATTTTATTTATTCTTTAAGCACCAAGAATTTGTATACAATTATTATTATTTTTAAATCTACCCTCAAATGAACGCAAGAAAGCAAAATTGTCATAATGGAAATGTACCAAGTATGTTAGTACCATGTGTATGGACTACAAAGTTGGAACAAAATATGTGTAATTAATTAGTTTTAAAATAATTGGTAATCATATGTAAAACCTATACATTTAAAATGAGTAAGGATGATTTTGCAGCAAAAAGATAACTAGCGAGTCGAAGTTAGCTAAGTTGTCCAAAAGCTCGTAATCTCAATTGATCACTCATATATATATATCTGACTATTTCCACACATACATCACAGACTCTGCCTTAGAATATGAGTGAAGAATGACCCAGGACACGGGATCATTCCTGGATAGCTCGGTGGCTGTAACAGTGGCGTACTAAGTCAAATAAAGGTTTTGGGTTCGATTCCCGAATCCAAGAACCTTTTTTTCAATTTAATGAATATAGTAAAAACTGATAATTCTACCCCACATCTTACTATCCGTTGAGACTATTCATATTTAATTACACTAATTGAAATGGAATGAGCGTGGTAGAGCTTAGGCGGAATGTCCCCTTATATTTGCATGAAGGATGGCTAGAAAACCATTTAGTGAATCTAAAATATTTTACTAAAATAATAGTCTGAATAAATGTAATATTATCGCTTACCTGTAACACACCATTTGGTAGACAACGTCCTTCCTACCTCACTTCTATTTTAAATGTGCCGCAGTAGCAGTCCTTCCCGCTATTTAAAGTACAGGATGAAGATCACAAATAAAAAGGCCAGATACCAGTTTACGGGGAAAACGTGGGTTTGAGTTAAAATGAGTTGGCTGACATTCCACTGGCGAATCGCATCCTTCATAGAATGTTTACACTTTTGGTCCACCGGGGTTCATGCTGATGATAGTTTGAATTGCTGTTGAAGGTACATTTTCTAAATTTAGTATTTCCAGAGTTCTTTAACGTGTTTTTTTTAGTTTACTAATTAAATGAAACATCCATCTACTGTGGTATTTAAAAAAAAATGAGAATGGGAGTTATTAATATTCAAAACCACTAAAACAATCCTCAATTTCTTTTAAATATGATTTTGTGGATTTGAATTAATTATTGAAGAAGGAAAAATCTATGTTTATAGCCATTTAACTTAATAATATAACTGCGCCTTTTTGTGTAAAGCCACGTTGATAATGAGCTAATTTTTGTTTTTTATGAATCTAAGAAATTTATAAAACTAAAAATGAAGTTTTAATCCTATAGCTATGAAAAAAATCAATGGTATTTTCTAATATTTTTTAATAATTCTCAAAATTATAGGTAAAAGAGTATAACCAGTTATACATTTTTGTTTTTACCTCCAATTCATGCGTCTTTATGAAGTGCAATGATATAGTTGTCTTCAATAATTTTTTACTTAAGAATTATTTTAAACAGTGAAAAGAGATTATAAAAAATATAAACACAACCTCCCCATCATTGACAATCCAGTACAACTTTTAGAGTGACACCAAACCCTTCCTTCACCTCTGACAAGACATCTTGTGAATGTGGGGAATGCCAGGCCTCCACCGTGGTTTGGATTCCACGTTAAATTCATCTGACAATCACCCTACCATTACACATTAGCGTAAGTGCGTATAACCCGAACGGGTAGTAAGACGCGGTGCTAATAATAATATTTAGAGTGACGTAATAGACCACGTGACCTCCGATGCGGTAAAAAAAAGTGTATAAACACTGAAATAGAACAGCTGAGCGAGGCTGTACTGTGTTCCCTAGAGAGGTGGGTAGGTGGGTTGATTGAGTCAGAACGTCTGAGTCTAATTTTGGAACCAGACACTTATCGCCCACCTCTCAAAACATCCTTGGTTACTTTTTATTTTCTCCCCTTCACTTCTGAGCTAAGACAAGCAGGAATGTCTGAGTGAAAAAAGTTGTAAATAGAATCATTCTTGTAGACTTGGCAATTTATAAGCTTAGTAGTTCTTGGGAGTGCCCCAAGATAAAGTGACCATTTTTTCCTTGGTAATTTTAGAGAAAGTTATTTTAAATCACTAGTGAGAGCCGGAGTAGTTAGTTGCCATTAAAATGATACATGACACACTAATATGTTCTTATATTCGTATTATTAGACCATAAATTAGGGCTATGATCCACTTCAGTGGTCTAATGGTCTATAGGCGTCATATTCGTGACCTGGGGATTACGGAAATATCTGGGTTCGTATCACGGTTGGGTCTACTGAAGAAGTTTTTTTATATACTGTTTCCCACTCTCCGTCCATGCAAATGCGGATAGACTACCTCTCAAAATGATTACTTCCCTACCTCACTAGAGGAATTATCATATATGCGTACAACCTCAACAGTTAGTAAGACACAGTAATGATGATGATGATGATGATGATGATGATAATAAGAATAATCAAATATCTAAAGCTATTATGTATACTTTTAGTGAGGATTTACTCCATCTAGATATCATATTCTGAAAATTGAAAAATGACACTTGGACACGAGAATGAAACTCGGGACCTTTGGCTCAGTGGTCAGAGCATTGGCGGCCTACTAAACCAAAGGTCCCAGGTTTGATTCCCGTGTCTAGGTGTCATTTTTCAATTTTGATAATATCATAATATATTTACAGAGTTACCATATTTGTTGCCGAAAAAAAAGAGCACGTTGCTAAAACTATTTATTTTCTTTAAATGTACTTGTAAGTCTTGGGTCTTAGAAAGTAGTAAGAAATTAATGAGTTAAATGAATAAAATAATTTGAATTGAAGCGGGGGAGGGGCGTGGGGTGGGGTTGGGGGTGGTTCTAAACATTCAAAACTAAAAGATAAAACCGCAGCATAGGAATTGCATCCCTAGTTAAGAGTCCTCTTGTAATAAACATATGAACTGCATTCCAAGTTGTTTTTTTGTCAACAAACAAACTGTGTACCAGTCTGTCATATTAGGTACCTTCATGAATTGTTCCAACAGGCTTAATATCCTCACACATTACGTTCTCTCTTAGGTTCTATCACACTACAAAAAACACTGGAGGAACTGCATTTTTCTTTGTAAAAATTGGACACTAAGACGATTATGGAAGTGAATAATAGTGAATAATAGCGAAAAAGTTTTGCTTTTTTATACTGTAACAAATCTTGAAGTTTTTGAAACAACTTAGCGTCATTTACATGGACGGGAACGCTCCATGTTTGTCCAAAGCTGTTTTTGTAATTATTCACCATTATAGGCAGTACAGATGATGTCTACACTCCTTTAGTCTTCTTTTTGCTTTCAAACAAAACCACAAACCCCTACACTATTGTTCTTAAACATTTAATTTTAAAATTTCATGAACTTGGTTTGGACTTTGCCCTATCTACAGTACTCATTGACTTTGAAGAGGTTATTCAACACGCTCAGGGGAGAGAGTATTGCCTCCACACATCATCAAGGGTTGTAGGTTTCATTCAGGCCAAAGTTGGTGGAGGAGAATCGAATAGTTAAACCTTACTCATGAATATAAGGCCACAGTTTCTGAAGTTGGACAATTTTTAAAATACTTGTTTGGACGATCATTCCTGAATCTTGGTCACGTGGATTACTCCTTTACTGATGATAGTGATACATCCTAATGACAACAAAGTAAGAAGCTTTATTGACTACATTTTAGAAACATACCTAACAACAACAAATGCAAAATCTCCACCCCGAGTATGGAGAGAGAAATCTCTCGCTGTAACACGCATTTAAAAATTGCTGTGAACCTTTTAATTCCAAAATTAATGGAATACTATACTCAGCACACTCGAACATTTTTCAGTTAATAAAAGTGTTGAAAAACGTACAGTGCGATTCCAAGCCCAAATGCGCTGTAAAGGATATATATGACGTGAAGCGGTGCACAAATAACACTTCATGAGGGAGCGAATTTTGAAGTATGAAACTAGGGAAATATCTCGATTTACATTTATCAAACTTGTATGTCACTAATATAAAATACCAATGAACCAAAAGTAAGCAATCAGTGTTGAATAGAAAGCTATACCTAATATAAAATTTTCTATTATAATTACCAGTAAAACTACATGATTGGTTTATTTATTTTTATAAACTTTAACTTCTAAAAAAACCCACAATATCTGGTTTAATTTGATTTGTCATAATACTTATATAAATAATTTATAAGGTATTTAAAAACAGGTAAGCATTTAGATGATTGAATTATATTTTCGGTTAACTTTTTACTTTCCCTATATCTTATACAGGAGTAATGTGAACGTCAAAAAAATCTAGCTCAAGATGTTGATGAATCTCTACGTTTCATGACCCCCAAATCCAAAAAAGTTGTTTACGAATTTCTGTCTGTCTGCCTGTCTCTCTGTATCTCCAACTAGAGCCTAAACTATTTTACCAATCGGGCTACAACTTTGTATCTAGGGTTTTCATAGGGTTGCCCCAAGGATTTTTGGAATTGGATGTCTAACCCTAAAATTAAGGGTAGTTTCCTGAAGGGCAAAAAGAGAAAATGTCGATTTTCTAAAAATTGGCTCTAACGGTTTTGAATAAATTTTATTTATGAACATATATAAGTATTGCAAACAAAATGGTAGGTGAACTGGCGGTCTAGGGGTAAGGTGTCAGACTTCTATGCTGGCGGCCGGGGTTCGATCCTCGGTCCCGGCAAAGATTTATCTGATTACCAAACCCTTCCTTCACCTCTGACAAGACATCTTGTAAATGTGAGGAATGCCAGGCCTCCACCGTGGTTCGGATTCCACGTTAAACTGTAGGTCCTTCGTTTCATCTCACAATCACCCTACCATTACACATTAGCGTAAGTGCGTACAACCCGAATGGGTAGTAAGACGCGGTGCTAATAATAATAATAATACAAACAAAATAGCTTCTCTCAATGTTTCGGCAAAATTACTTTAAGGGTTCTTGTCAAATGCGTAAATTATTATTATTTATCATATCTCCGTAACTCTTTGAGATATGAAATTACTTATCGTTGCAAATAGGTAGGTCGATTTATAATACACATCTTTTAATTGAAACACATTTTTATAAAACCAATAACTTTCAAGCTATACGATATTATATATATTTTTAACTTTTCGAACACTAAAAAGTATTGCGACCGTAAAAAAAAAATCTAGCCCAAAATGTTGATGGATATTGACGTCTCATGACCGCCCAAACTATAAAAAGTGTTTTGCGAGTCCGTCTGTGTGTCTGTTTAACCCTAAAATTAAGAGTAGCTTAATAAAAAAAAAAGAGAGAGAAAAAAACAATTTTCTCAAAATCGGCTCTAATGATTTTAATTAAAATTCGTCTCTAGGTGTTAATTAAAATGATAAATAAACTGGCTATTTTCATTTTACCATGAAATGAATTTTAGGGTACTTTACAGAAGCGGGAATTTCCGTATCTCCGCAAATATTTGAGATACTAAATAATTTATCATTGTAAAATTGTAGTACTATTAAAAATTAAAAATATATTTAAATATATTTTTATAAAAACAATATTTTCTGAGATATTGGCTAATATATCAATACAATTTTGTGAGTTTTAGTTGTAAAGAGATATTACTTAGGTTTTAACGCAATAAATCTCTAATTCCATAGAGTAATTAAATATAACTAAGTCTTTCAAAAAGTTTATGAATTTTCCTTTAACCTCTTAGGAGAAATGATTGTACAACAATGATCTGCTTCATTTTTGACTCAATAGTCAATTTTTTTTGTCAAAATTTATAAATGAGGAAATGAATAGCAATGATTACCTGAAGATGTGAAACACCTAATAAAATGTTAAAATTTTAACTGGAAGTTGAAATTTTAATACGAAGTGTTGACCCTTGTCGACCCAAAATCGATCATTTTTTTTGGTACAAACATACAAATGAGAAATTCTTTAAAAATAAAATTTAAAACCTGAGCTCAAAAAGCTTTTACGTAAGTAGTGCAATTTATTCTTGGCTTTGCTAGTATTTCGTTTCACATAAATTACGTATTTTGAGTAAATATCTCCATTTTTAAACAATAGAGCGAGAAAGTCCATGCAGAGTTCCGTACCATTTATTTCAAACAGGGATGCAATTCGTGTTGCACCATTTTTAAACAGGGGCGCAATTCGTTTAAAACACCTTTTTATATAGATGGATGCACTTGGTGTAAAAAATTTATTTTAAGACGCAATTCATATGCAGGCGAAAATTTTTTATAGGATACTTGGCAGGATGGTAGAGGTATGGATGGCCTCATATAAGCAGAAAAATTTAAAAATGGTTGATTTAAAAATGGGAGACTGAAAATTTGGGAAAATTGGGGGGTTTAAATGCATAAAAAGCCTTGTAGGGAAGATAGATAATTGAAATTTTGTGTACAGGTACATAATCAAACAGATCTTAAAATGTGATATTTTAAAGTTGGAATTGGTGAAATGGAGAAGAGTTGCTCAAAAATAACTGAAAAAACAACGCAAGCAGCGCAGTACAGCAAGCACAGCAACGAGAAGCGAAATCCAGCAAGCAAATTAGCAACGAGCCTGCATCGTGTGTGGTGGGCTTAGGTGTCAATCTAATCTAGTTTAGTTTACTGAGGACGCGGAGGTATGTGTTCTAATCCCCGACGGAAGTACTAAGGGTGGATTTTCCCAAATGGTTTAAAACTCTCCCCTCAATATAAATTCAGGTACATTTTCTCTAAAGTATACCTTACACATCCCTAGTGCATTAGTACAGTAGTTAGATGTGGAGAAAAATATAAATAATATCTACAAAATTGTTGCTATTCCATTTATTGTATAGTTGAATCAAACCACAATGTAAATAACAAGTAAATGATATAAAATGCCAATACATATTAGAAAAACAAACATTTTAAAATACTACCCTATCTGGTGGTTGGTCACATAATCTTACAAGTTAGCAATAAATTAGATTTACT
The DNA here is from genome assembly GCA_901482245.1 of Timema douglasi. NCBI lineage: Eukaryota > Metazoa > Arthropoda > Insecta > Phasmatodea > Timematidae > Timema > Timema douglasi. The sequence continues at coordinate 100,216 of CABEEJ010001965.1, forward strand.
ATAATATTGAGAGATCGAAGTTCAAATCCGGCTGGTTTTAATGGGCTCTGTTTTGCACAGATAATTCATCTCTTTCCATGCTAATGCAGATGGGTATACTCAAAACTACGTTGTTGATAGATCTAATTATAGGCGCAAAAGCAAAACTATGTAAAGGGTTGGTAAGTAGGCGTTCACTAATTATTAGTGCTAGAGCGCTCATTCATTACTTATCTACTCTATAGCATTATGTTGTTGAAAGTTCACTGCTGCACTTACAAAAATACGCCACCTATTCCTAGCTTGAGCAAATTCTATACAGTACACCTAATTACTCTCTCTTTCAGGTCTATTTTAATGTTATCCTCCCATCTGCGTCTAGGTCTTTCCATTGGTTTCTTCTCATTGTTTTTGCCAGACAGTACCCTGAACAAGATTCTAGAATCTACCATTCGCGCTGTACGTCCTGCCCACAGTAATCTACGGGACTTGATTATCCTAACAATGTCTTGGGATGATTACAGATTATGCAATTCATCATTATGTAACCTCCTAGACATCTTTTGAATGTGAGGAATGCCAGGCCTCCACCGTGTTTCGGATTCCACGTTAAATTGTAGGTCCTTCATTTCATCTCACAATCACCCTACCATTACACATTAGCGTAAGTGCGTACAACCCGAACGGGTAGTAAGACGCGGTGCTAATAATAATAATAATAATAATAATAATAATAATAATAATGTAACCTCCTCCACTCCTCAGTATCAGTACCTCCATTCCTTTTTAGACTAAATATATTCCTGAGTACCTTGTTTGCGAACCCCCTAAATTTGTTTTAGTCACGTGAGGTAAAAGACCACGTTTCACACCCATAGAGAACAAACGATAAAATTGTTTTTCTGAGTCTTACATTCCTTAAAAGCAGGCGAAGATGTCAAAAACTTTCAGACCGAGCATTTCCCGATTATTATTTTCCTAATTTCCAATCTAATATCGTTATCGCTAGTTAAAATTGTTCTTAAGTATTTAAAATCATTAAACCTGCCAAGTGCCAAGTGATATGTTGGTCTTCGTAATCTCTAAATTATCGAACACAGTCTGTATTCTCTGTGTGATCATATACCTATTCATTTCAGCGTTAACTCCTAAACCTAGTTCCTTAACATACTCTAGTAAAATATATTCATTTGTTGCAACAGATTCTTTACTACTGGGTATCCTAAAAGCTGCATTTAGTATCAACCCTTTCCTACTCTCTTGCAATACCCTAATAGCATTCTCTAAGTCTATATTAAAAAGTAATGGGGAAAGAAATCTCTCTTTATTAAATATTAAAATGTATTTACACAATAATATAATATATAATACTTTATTTATTTATTTAAATATATTATAATTTTCAATAACAACCTTATTATGTCTACGATCAGTCAAAGTAACTGGTTCGACTCGATTGTGAGGAGATAATTTAATAACTTCTTAACGATGTTTGTATTAAGGGGGTGTTTACGTTAAGAAATTTAAATTTTTTGAGCGGTGCAGGGTCTGGAGGCGTTTAACGTCCACTTTATGAACCTACTGATTAGGACACTGCTTACAAATTCACTTTATTCTAGACCCGACATAGCACCCAGATCCCTAGCCACAGGGAATCTACTATTGTGCACATTAAACAAATAATGTTCAGGCCATGTCAGGAGTGGAATCGATAAAAATTAATTCAAACAACTAAAATTAAGACAATTTAACTCAGTCTATAGCGTTTACTTTGATAAAATTTGGGTTCACAGTTCCATCCCCGGCAAGTTAGAAAAAACTAATCATGGTGAAATAGGACTTTCATCTTTTAAAGGCGTGAATTAAAGGTCGTAGGGCAGGGTGTCAAGTCTATTTTATAATTGAGATAGATTTTAAGACATGAGCTGTATCAAGAAGTTTATTAAAAAAGTGCTAGGCTTCCTTTCAGAGTAATAATCGATACTAATCGTATATATCTTTTAAAATATACATGGTAACTATTTATTCTATGAATTAATGTTTTGTTTTAGTTAACCTTTCCTTCGTGAACCCAGCCTAGAATCAAATTCCCAACCTCCCCATCTACAGAAATCCAGTTTGTTGTGGCCCTTACGACTTGGACCAAACCAACTTAGCACCACGTCTTTGTTATGGATTGTGAAAATAATTTAGAGGAAGTGTACTTGCATTTTCGTGGGGAGAGAGGGTAAAAACCACCCTCGGTACACCCAACTAGGATCTCTCTGTCTTCGGCAATCTAACAGTAAGATTCCTTCGGTGCAACTCGCTTCTCGTGTCTGCGACCGCAGACTTGAGGGGAGGGGGG
>CABEEJ010001965.1:102570-128790 GCA_901482245.1 Timema douglasi
GGGGGGGGAGGGCGGGTGAGTCGCATATGCAGGGTGCAATGTTTCCATAAATGAATCTCTTGGTCGCCAGTCGTTGTTAATTTTATGTGTAGTACAGATCGTTCCTTAGTTATCAAAGCTTTTAAATAGGGTTTTATTTACTGTTCCGTGTTATTTTGGAATAGTGTGGATAAAAAATACTAACTTGAACAACCAACTACTCCTGAGATCTCTTTCCATGTGTTGTCCTTCATATGATGGATCCGGTACACTGGCGAAGATATGTCAACAATTGAGTTGTTTTTTTTGCCACTTCTTCAATTAAATTTTCGCCCTCTTCTATGGAGAAACCTTGGGCCATTTTTTTTTTCAAAACCAGCCCAATCAAACACAAAACTAAATACAACTCTACTAAAACACACGTTTGCTCGGTAGTGCGTCTGCGTCAACACTGTTCTTGGAGCAGTGTGGACGCAGACGCAACGTAGGGACGCTGAGTGCGCACTCTAGTCACCAGTCACAGTTTTCTAGAAGGAAATGACCTCATGACATATCATAGAAACCAGTCGCAGACGCAAAACGCGAGACGAGGTGAGGGAATCGTACCTTTAATATATTGCGAGAGTAGCGCCTTAGAACATGTGGCCAAAGAAGCGGGTTAAAGGGTTGTAGGCCTATATATTATATATATAGCGAATATAAGACACATCACATTAAAAACTTTAAGTTTGATTAAGACAAATCAAAACTATTCTAATTTTTTATAAGTATGACTAAAATGATTTTATTTCAGTTTTAACTAAAATATTTTGTTCAAACAAATAATATATTGCCTTTCTTTATAACAGTACGTTAATTCTCTCAAAACGAAAATTAATTTAACTCAAAAAATTAATCCACCACTGACCAACCAATATTTGATATTAGTAAAGTATTTTTTTAAATTTAGTGTTGTGTAGCTTTAGATTATTTAATTATTAATTAAGCTACTGTTGATTTATTATTTTGCATTAGATATAAGCAAATCAATAATACTATTTTATCTATTGCATCCACAAGTGACTAGATGGTTATGTCCCCCTGAAAGCCAGTGTTTATGACAGCCGTGATTGCTTGGTGAGCAAATTAGAGCCAGCTACTGTTTTCCAACAGCAATTATCGTAAGGGCCATCAATCTTTACCAGTCCACTTAATGTCTCGCATCGGTCAGAAACTGGCTCTTATTTCTTGGCTATATAACTTAATAACTTCTCAACTGACCTAGCCCTGTGGTCGAGTGGTCAGGGTGGTCTACTACAGGTGTGCAAGAAGAGGAAGGAGACTTGACACTGAGATCGAACAAGGATCCTCTAGACCCGTAGATTATAGGTCTACCATACGTCCTCTTTTTTTCCCCCGGACATGTCCTATTTTTGAGATGTAAAATATATACTCGTATGTCTAGTAGGATTTTTTTAATTGCAACGTTTTACATGTTTTTCACAAGTTATGTTGCAAAGAAAAAAAGTTCACATCAGTGCTTAGGTAATGTGAGATATCTAATATTAAATAATTGGTCTCTTAAGGTGGGAATATAGTAAACGTGAGTTAAAATATCGAAACTTTTTCGAACAGAAGAAATCAAATATTTATCCAGTAGAAACATGTCACCATGTGATGAAAATTAAACTCTCAACAATTTTTGAATATTTGTCAAGAGTGTCCAGGTATTTAATTACAACTTTTTATTTAAGTTTAAATGTTTTCCATCAAATGATAATATGCTTATGGCAGCTATTATAAGTACTTTTGATTCTACCATGTGAAGAATGTTAAACTATGTTACGACTGGAACAATATTTTATGTATTTTGACAAAAAAAAAATCTTTTAAAAACTGTGGATAACACTGCCCTTAACTCACGTTTCCTACACTCACCCTAAGTTGAACAATTTAAAACTTACATCATTGTCTCTGTGTAAACCTGATTGTTTTATGAAAATTCCAAAGTATAAATAAAATGTATGGACACGTATCAGAAAATATATTACTGTTCTCTGATCAGACAATGTGTACAAGAGACAATTATGTGGCCTGTTGAATGTATAAGGGGGATTTTAACGGCGCAATACCATTTAAAAAATATGCTAAATGAACGATTTTTAAATTAAATCAGTGGTGCAAAACACTCGGCTAAAATTGTTTTTTTCAATATGTCACGTGAATGTTGATTTTAAGTAATATTTATATATTTTCTAAGCTCACTCATACTAACTCATTTTTATTCCTAATTCCTCATTATTAAGAAATGTACGAATATGTGAGAGTAGATTTAATATCGTTTCTAGTAGTTATATAATATTCTTCCCATTAAAATATGGAAATTGGATTGTAAACTAGAGGCCAAGTTATTGAACGTAAAATCTTTCACACAAAATTAAACGAAAATGCAAAATATTTCATAGTAATAGACCAACGTCATCCAATTTTGTGTGAAGGTGGATTAAAAAAAATCTCCTCCTGAGACCTTTTGTATGAAGTGTTTCATTTACTTTGGCCGGTTCATTCACTGCAGGTGACAAGGACTGATTTGTCTTCCAAATTCCCCATCAAGCTCCAGATATCGATTTTCTGCCAAGAGTGTTTTTATTTAATGTGTTCAAGGTACCGTGGGTTTAAAACATATTAGACAACACTCTGGTCTGGCTTTAAAAGAACGTAAATTAATACCAGTAATATCCATCACACGGCTAGCGTTCCAATATATTTGGGAGAGGGATGTTAAAACAACCCTTGATGTCTTAAGATAGTTTTCAAATACTTATAACCAGGGACCGGATTTTTATGAGCTAAATTTTCTAAAAAATGACTATAAAATTTTCAAAAACTGACCTCAAAATATTAACGAAGAGTGGTAATAAATGAACATGACTAAATCAAACAAATGTGAATAAATAAATGGTACGGTTCACCACACAGTCTCTCTCTCTTAATCTTAAAATAGATTTACTAAAACTCATAAAATTTGTAAAATGAAATATTATAGAATGTTGCAAAAACACTCCACCAAAGTTCATAAATTAAATAACATACTATGTCACAGAAACATTGAGAACAAACAAAGATAACCATTTAACATGTCAAAGTATTCCATTGAATTATATATATTTGCTTATAAATCAGAAACTATGATTTTATAAAATTATATTTCAAACAAAAGTGATTTATTTTTAATAATAATACATCTTTACAATGATGAGCTATTTTGTATCTCAAGTAGTTGCGGAGATATGATAAAAATTAGAAATTTCTGTTTCTTAAATTGCCCTTTGAGTCATTTTCATGGAAAAATGAAAGTTGCCATTTTGTTTGTAATGCTAAAAAATGTCTATATATAAAATTTGTTCAAAATTGTTATAGCAGATTTTGAGAAAATTTATTTCTCTTTATGCCTTTATTACACTACACTTAATTTTAGGGTTAGATATCTAATTCCAAAAACCCCACGGGGGGGGGGGGGGGCCCCTTTTTNGGGGGGGGGGGGACCCTTATTGACACCCTATATAAAAAGTGTCAGTTCGATCAGTAAAATTGTTTAGGCTATAGTTGGAAGATACAAACAGAGAGACGGCATCGAAAAATCTACTTTTTCTGTTTCAGGGGGTGATTTATCAAAATTTCGTGTTCGATTTTTTTTTTACGATCACAATACGTCTCTCTATGAGATGTCGAGTGAAATTAAAAGTACATTAGCTATAAAAAACCTTTAGCAACAAAACAATTGCATTCTGCTTGTTAAATATAACATTTATTTAAAAATAGGTGCACATTAATTGTGGGACAGCTAATACGGGTGCACATGAATTGCATGACAACTCATCATAGCTCGTTAATACCATTACACGAATTACTGAGTAAAAATTAAATTCATAATGATTTTGTTCAAAATGAAACATAGAGGTTAGGTTACGTTAGGTTAGGTTAAATTAGGTTAGGCTAGGTTAGTGGTTAGGAATTGAATGGTATTACAGGTTGTTCCACGATTCCAGTGAACCGGCTGGCAGGTATACAATGTTCCTCAATTCATGTGCACCCATCCGTATATCTTACTATAATTATGTAAGGATTAGGAAGCTATAATTGAGATGAAATGTACTCCCAGGATAGAGAACGATTATGGAAAATAATACCCTTAATTAACGCGTCCAGAATTCTTCACTGGCCATTAATTTTATTGCGAGAATGACATCAAACTTAAACTATCCGATAGGCTGGATTTACAAACTCAGGGCGTGTTGCGGACCACAATCTAAGGAAACTTGTTAGATTATTTAAAAACTATTATTTTCCCAGATTTTTTATGTGGGCTAGGGAAATACTCAAGCAGTCTTTGTTAAATTATGGAAATAAAAATTCCCACAATCAAACAAAAAATTTAGCAGTTTGAAATAATTTTGATTTTTTTGGGTGCTCTTCAACTTAGGTACACACTAAAATTAAACTATAATTATGATTTTGGTTGAAGAAACAGTTTATAAAATTCAAACATATTTCTTTGCGGTCAATATTGATAACATTTTACTATATTATGTGTGTTATTTTATAAGTTTTGATAACATCTACCAAAAGTGACAGCTGCAGATAACATGAATTGATGTATGAATATTAAATTAGTTTGACCCGCCTCGGTGGCGTAGTTGGCTAACGCGCTTGTCGTGTTGAGCTGCTCGACTGCTGAGGACGGGGAGATCGAGGTTCGAATCTCGGTCGGGTGAACTGGGGGTGGTTTTTCCTAAATGGTTTTACACTCTCCTTCCACGCAAATGCGGGTTCACTTCCTCTATTTCAACCTTCCCAATTCCTAATCCATTAGAGTAATTAGTACTTAAAGCGTATAACCCGAACGGGTAGTAAGACGCGGTGCTAAATATTATTATTATTATTATTAAATTAGTTTGAATAATTTGTTTTTTTTAGTTTATTGCCGCGTATTACATGTTCAGTTTATACGCATATATTATAGGGGTAGGGATGAGGAAGGAAGTATTTTAGTGGTAATCTACCCGCATTTGAGTAGAAAGTGATTGGGAAAAAATTGATTTAAAAAAAACACCCTTCAGTAGACCTAAACACGATTCTAACTCCAATCGCTCTGCTATCAGCAGGCCAGTATAACACGTGAGTGGAGCCTTAGACCATTCGGCCAATGAAGCGGGTTTAAGTAACTTCAAGATACTGTTCTTCCTACTAACATCAAGGTATATATATATATATATATAACATTCGTAATCCCCAAAACCATTAGCGTAATTAGTACATAAGCGTACAAACCAAACGGGTAGTAAGACGTGGTGCTATATATATATATATAGCACCGCGTCTTACTACCATTAGCGTAATTAGTACATAAGCGTACAAACCAAACGGGTAGTAAGATGCGGTGCTATATATATATATATATATATATATATATCACCACGTCTTACTACCCGTTTGGTTTGTACGCTTATGTACTAATTACGCTAATGGTTTTGGGGATTACGAATGTTATATTTAAAGGAAATGTAACCGCATTTGCGTGGAGGGAGAGTGGAAACATTTTTTAGAAAATCATTACTTCACCCAAACGAGATTCAATCCTAGATCTCCCCGTCATCGGCCATCTAGTCTACCCCGTGAGTGGTGCGTTAGACCATTCGACCACCAAAGTGGGTGGTTATATTATTGTTTGTATGCATCTATGACTGCAGAATAAGTAATATAAAAGTGTTCAGACAAGCGGGCTGGTCAGATATGTCTCACGAGCTGTGAGTTTGTGAACCATTCCTTAGACCAGTGGTTCTCAAATTTATTTATCACATGGAACCCTATAAAAGCTACTAAACCTACTGAGGAACCCTTATGTCTTCCCATCTCATCCCATTTACCTCTACGACAATATTACAAACTTTTTATGTTTGAATAAAAAGTATATATTTGAGTAGTAATCTTAATTTATAAATTAAGTCTAAACAAATTAATTAATTTCTTACATTTGTGTTATATATTTTGCGTGGGGAATATAATATGACTTCAAAATGTACTGTTCTTTAACCACTTTTTAATATATGTTTTTTTGAATTTAATAATGCTGCCTTAGACTATTCAACCACCGATTAGGGTTTCGTAAAAAGTAGCATCTGTAGAAATATTATTTTGTAGGCTATAGACGTGCACCGGGTCCTACTGGATACTTGGGCTATCCATGTGTTTACAATAATGAGGAGGGTATTAGGAAGGTAGAAATGAGGAGATATGAGGAAGGCAGAAGTGAGAGGGTATGAGGAAGGTAGAATTAAGGGGATATGTGGAAGGTAGAATTAAGGGAAATACGAGAATGGTAGAATCAAGGAGATATAATGAAGATTTAATTAAATGGGTTATGAGGAAGTTAGAATTGAGGAGATATGAGGAGGGAAGATTGGAAAGGAAATCTAAATTCAGTCTACCTTGGAATTTAGCAATATTTCATTGATGTTTTACACTATGACTATCTTATAAGCTATGTTATAATGCAGCCATTATCAACCCACAACCCGGGGTCCGCTTTCAATCCGAGTTATTTCTGTGAAGCCCACCAGAAAAACTTGAATTACTTCAAACCATTGAAATCAACAACACAGCTTTTATTATATTAGATCATTAGATCCTATAAATGTAAAGTATAGTACCCGGGCAATTCCCCGACAACTTATGCCACCCTCAGCCGAGGAACGAATGGTTCGACTTTTATACTATAGCAAAATCATGCAAGTTAGGATTGCAACCTTAAAGGGCTAACAAAGTGTATGTACCTGTTTTCACGTGGAGGGAAGGGTGGTAGTTATTAAGTAAAAACACTGATCATACATAGGTCAGATATTCCAAACCCCAATATTACCTTCACCGGTAAGTGAGACTGACGGCTCAGTCCATATTATATACCCGCTGATGTAGGTCCTACCGTTTTCACTGGTCTATATTTTATCAGAACGAAGTGTACATATTTGCGAGTTCATATACGCGTCCTTTGTAGGCACTTTAAATTATTCTAGAGCCATTTTGTGCACTCCTCTACGGAAACATGACCCCCCGAACCCCTCTCTAATCCATCAGTCACTTTTATTTTGGGTGTGGCGCCCCCTTTAGTGGCGCCACGCGACGCCGGCCTCGGATCGATACTATTGTCCATAAAAGAACGCTAGGCGTCCCAAGTTATTTCGAGGGTAACAAACCTCGACTACAACGTGTTTAGACTCGTGAAAATTCACCGACGAAAAATAAGAGGAAAGAACTGCCATTTTTTTCAATGTTCCTCTAAATCGTTTACATTTCGATGTGTGCTTGTTTTATCCGCACTATATTTTAATCCGAACACACATACAATTTCACACTATCGTTATCTATCACATATAGCACATGAACACACAAATATATAGCAAGTATTGTGTACATTTTCTATGAACCGAAAATATAACTTAACATAAATGCGTAATTTAAAGAAAACTATTTTTTCAAGCACCACGTCTTACTACCTGTTCAGTTTACATGCATACTTAAATACATATATAAATTACATTACATACCATTTTTACATGCCATTGGTAGACAAGTAGCTGTACATACAGCTCAAAAAACAACTCTGTACTTAATCCATCCTCACTAACTTTCTCCACCCTTCCCTATCATTGCATAATTCCTTCGCTTCAACAACATCCATACACCAAGTCACACATTCCATTTTATTCTTAAGACTCCAAAAGTTAATTTTTTTAAATAGATTCGTCTACAACATTTAGCCACGTCTTAAATGCCCCCCCCCCCCTTTTCCTTTTGATCCACACAACTACCTTCATATATATTTGCTTCTTCACTCAATCCCCTCTCATCCTCTCAACATGCCCAAGGCAATGTAAGACGCTTCTTTCACATTTACCTTTTAGATTCCCTTTCAAACCGCACTTCTGCTGCATCCACTCATTACTGACTATTTACACGCGAGTTTTTTCACAAAAATTTCTTAGATATTTCATTTCAACTGCATTAACCTTGCTCGTGTGTTTCTTCTGACAAACCCTTGTTTCAAATCCACTAAACAATGTTGGCGTCAACACACTTTTATATACCAGCATCTTTGCTTCTTTCAATAGTATACCACTTCATTCTTTGCATTAGTTCACATATATTATATTAGTTTCCAAGATGCATTGACCCGTCTGTAGATTTCAACATCCATCCTTCCATTTTTATAAAATATTCTGCCCAGATACACAAAATCACTCACTTATTCTAACATTTTTCCATGTATACTAAGCTGACAATCATTTCCTGATCAGTCCTTATCAAAAACTATCACCTTAGTTTTGTAGACAGTCATACGAATATCTATTCTGCCTGTCGCCACATTTAAACGATTTAATGGATTCTATAAGTCATTTTCATTGTGAACAATTAATATGGCATCATCTGCATATAGCAGCACTCTCACATTCACATTGTCCATTTGTACACCAACCGCGTCCTTATAAGCATACCTCATACACTTATCCACGAATACATTAAGAAACATAGAGACATAACACAATCTTGTTTAACACCCTGTCCAATGTCAAACCATACGCTCAAAGATCCAGCCACCCTAACGCACGCATAACTTCCATCACACACCGCCATGATTGAATTCACTAACCATGCTTGCACACCATACTCTCTAATTCCATAACAAATTCCTTTTCACCCGATCTTACACTTTCTCCAGATCAACGCATGTACGGTAAACGTTCTTCCTTAGTGTCATACATTTCTCAATCACTTGTTTCAAAGCAAATATCTGGTCCATGCAACCTCTACCTGGCATAAAACCACAAGGTTTACCCTAAATCGTGTCCGCAATTTTTTCACGCACCCTCTCAACTAAAATTCGACCAAAAACTATACCTGAAATACTCAACAAACTATCTTACATTCACTCTTTTTTTTTTTAGCACCACGTCTTACTACCCTTTGAGTTATAAGCTTATAAAATAATTATGCTAATGTTTTTAGGGATTATGAAGTTTATATTTAAAGGAAGTGCACCCGAATTTGCTTGGAGGTAGAGTTGAAAACCATTTTGGAAAAACAGCTCTCAGTACACCCGGACGAGATTTGAACCACAATATCCCCGTCTTCGGCAGTTTAGTCTACTGTGAGAGTAATGCGTTAGACCATGCGACCACCAAAGCGTGTTTCACTCTTATTGCCGTTGCCTTTGAACAAAATAATAATATCATTATTCAAGCTATTAGAAACACTCGAATTCCCATCACACACAATGAACAACTCACACAATTCGGCAAGTAGTACCACGCCCCCACACTTAAGCATTTCACTTGTGGTCCCATCTACGCCCACAAATTTTCCATTCTTCAACACGTCATAGCTTTTAACACCTCAGACTTGTTAATTCTTTTACCAATCATAACACTTTCCCTGTTTTATAATAATTTATATACTTTTTTCCATAAAGTATATTGCTCAAAATACTCCCTCCATCACTCTCTTATACTGTTTTAATCCCATATCATCTCAACACGTTAATTCTGAATGCCACAGGTCTTTCTTTACATTCCTTGTTTGGTTCTCTTTACACACATCCAGAACAGCTTATTTCCTTCAAAATCATGCTGCATTATTTCTCCTTTTAATCTCATTAGCTCTTTATTCTAATCTACCAATTTCTTTGCATTCATCCTTTTCTCTTTATATATGTCCCACAACTCAGTTATGTTTAACTCTTCACAGCTTCTTTCACTTGTTCATTAAACCATGCATCTCAAATTTTCCACCACCGTAGATCCACATATATTTTTTGCGCACTCAACTTAGGCCTCAAGTACTTTCTATAGTTATCATTAGCATTTATTTAGAAAATCCATTCATTATCTTGTAAAGTTAATTTTTCTCCCAGCAATCTTTCATATTTCTCTCACACTTTTATCTGCAATTTTTCCACTATCACCTGCTTAATACTCTTTTGCGGATTCCTCCCAAAATTACTACTCAGTTTAACCACTTAGATTTCTAGGAAGTGATCCGTTACACATTCAGCTCCACGCATAGCCCTAGTATTCTTTACTAAACCTCTAAGTCTCTTATCAAACACACAAAATCAATCTTTGTTCTCGAATCACCCCTTTGCCATCTATGCAAGCGAGTATCTTTGTCCTTGCATCATGTGGTCGACAAAAATAAACCTTTTTCTAAGCACAGACTCACTAACTATTCTCAATTAAGCTACCCTGTCATAACCATACCTTCCTAACGCGCTCTTAGGGTACCCACCCCTCAATTCATATTTCCTAGCGAGATAATTATTTCACCCGGTTCACAGCTTCATTGAGCTAATTCCAAAACTACACACTCACATTCTCTGGTTGGCTGTGAACTAGCCCCTCAGTCTCGTTGAGTCTCGATAGTGATGGAAAGGAAGGGCTTCAAATCCCTGCCGGGTGCATTGCATGTATTTTTTCTGTAAGTATTTACACTACCTATTCACGAAAACGTGGATAAATTCTCAATTTAAATTCAACCTTTCTAGTCTTTACTTCATTTCAGTAGTTAAATACTGATATCTCAGATTGGTAACAAGGCATGGCAGAAAAAACTCAAAGCAAAGAAAGAGCCAAGCTCCTAGTCATGCAAATGTACAGTCCCAGCCATAACGTCTTACAACAATTTGAATTATAAAATCATCTATAGTTAACCATCGTAACTGTACCAATACACGCAGAAGGGCGTGGTAGGGTGGAGGAACATCTTGGAGGATACGAATTGGAGTGGGTACTGTATATTAAAGGGAATTGTGGAAGAAATAATGAGAACAATAAATAAAAATACACCCTCAGTACACCCGTTCAGGATCACAATTACGAACTACCCGTAGAAAGCAATCCAGACTAGCCAATACTTAGGGCCAGTTTCATAGTCAAATTTAGTACGCCTCAAGTGTGGTGCTACACTAAGTACAAGACGACACCTACCTAAACCAGAATGGAATGGGCCAGTTTCCTATGCGAGAACGGCCCATTCCATTCTGGTTTAGGTAGGTGTCGTCTTGTATTTAGTGTAGCGCCGCACTTGAGGCGTACTAAATTTGAATATAAAACTGACCCTATAAGTCTTTGACTGCATTCCTACTTGAGGGTATTTTTCGTTTACCAACTAATAAAAACACCACAATTACCCCATTAGAGATACACGTAAATAAAAAAAAAGTTTATGATACTTTTGCATCAAAGTTATCAACAAATTTATCTTAAGTGCCAGGATGGGAAGGTTAAATTAGAAGAAATGCAACCATATTTTCGTGGAAAGAAGATGGGAAAATCAAAATTATATCTCTTATGTGGAAAACGACCTCCAATGCACCCGGACAAAATTTAAACCTCAGAATTCACTTTAGTAGGTGGCACCATAGTCTAAGGCGTAATTATCTAAATTGACAAATTTCGATGACTGGAAGATTATGCTTCAGGTGGTGTTTTTTATCAACTAAATTTCCACTCACTAAATGCATTTTCTGGTACACTTGCTTTAAATTCTACCTTCCTTATCCTTACCCCCTTAATGTAAGTATGTGGGTAGTTTGTATGTGTAGTAAAGACACGGTGTAAAAAAAGTAACCTCCCTCTCTCAAAGGCATTCTAGCCCACTGTGAGCCTGATGCCCTGGACCATACGACCACCCGTATGGGTGCAAAGGCCTTGCAGAAGGCTCGTTGAAAAACATATCTTACTAATATATAAAAATGAGTTGATATCCGTCATATTCTTTTTCACGAAAACTACTAAACCAATTGTGGTTAAATTTCGCATTGCCATAACTCGGACGTGTGGTTAACTGGTTGTAATTTATAAGCTAATTAAAATTTATGTCTACCATTTCATTTCAAGATGACAGTTACAAGAGAATACTTTTTAGCCTTCTGCATATGGGGCTTTAATTGACCCAATTTTGAAAGGTTCTCAGATCTAGATACGTATTATAAGACACATCCTGTGCGAAAAAAGGCTAATTATCTAGTCTCATAATAATAATAATAATAATTTAGTAGCTTATCTCAATGTTTCCATAAAATTAACCAATTTAAACTTGGTCAAAAGAAGGACATTTTGACTTTAGCAATATGGTATCATAGTGTGTACAACGTGTCCATATCCTTAAGGTTACTATTTCGATGAGCTCAATAGAAGTAATATAGACTTTTCAAGGATTAATGTAGGGAAGAATAATATTTTTTAAATAAATGAGTATCGACGTTCGCATAGGTAAAATAGGGGAAATAATCTCTCGTAATTTCATAAGCTTGTCGACTTTCTCTCTACTTACATAGAAGCCATTTTACCATTTTATTTAAAAATACACCATGAAAATATCAACCAAGTCAATAATATATATTTTACTTTTTCTTTCGCTTTCTTTACTCCTCTTTATCTTCCCTTTCTTTCTTTATCTCTTTATTTATTTGTTTATCTCGATTGTTAAGACCAACCAAGAAATGGTCTAATGTTAAAATTGATACTGTAATGCTCATTATTATATTGTTGAAATCTTTATTTAGGAAACGGAATAAGTTAAAAGTAGACCTACGGTATAAAAATATTATTGAATTGTTTAGTCAACAAATCTTGGATGGCAAAATCTACTTACTGTGCTCGGAGCTATTATTAGACAAGCAAATTAAATCTTACAACTTATTTATTCAGCAATACGTAGGCTAAATTTGGGTCAGTTTGTAAAGAAAAAAGATAATCAAAACTTGATAAACTGTCTCGCTTACGAAATATTAAGGACACAAACGAAAAATAATGATTATAAATATTAGGGGAAAGAAAGAAAAAGTCAGTAAGAGTTTAAAAGTAGATTAAAAAATACTTAGTTATAGTGGGCGAAGGTGGAGGTGGTACCGATTCTTACCCCAGGCTATCAACAGCATTTTTCTTCCACGGTGAATTTGACACCTCTACCTTGCAGTGGTTTTACTCCCAAAGTAGATTGGGAAAGCCTAGCCTAGACTAGCCTAGCCTAACATAACCTAGCTCCTCTTTCATTATGAATTAATATCACCTCGGACATACTGTACGGTGTAGCTAACGTTCAGTTATACTGAACAGATCTCTGATGGTGACATTGTATTAATTTCCAATTAATATACCACTATGAGTGCCCAATCCACCTGTTTAAATTGTTCCTTCTAGTTGAGTAAACGGTTGCAATACCCCTTTTTACAATTTCCTTTTTGTCAAATCGGTGGTGCCCAATTTACCAAATGATCTTTTACAATTTCTTTCTAGTCAAATCGGCGGTGCCCAATCCACCAATAGATCATTTAAAATGTGCCCAATCCCCCCAACTCTAATGACAGTAAAGCTCCCAATTTTTTACTACACTTTTATTTTATATGCAGTTTCTTTTTGTACACCACATCTTACTACTCGTTCGTACTATTCGCATATTTAAACGAATGGGCTAAAAATGAGGAAGATAAAATTGAAAAGATTTGTACCTTAATTTACGTGGAGGGAGGGTTGTAAACCGTTTATGATAAGCTAAGATCCACCCTTATCTATGACATTCCGCTCTAATACAAGAGGATATGTGACCACCGAACTTATATTAAAATATATATAAACAAGCACTTGCTGTTACGCGAAACTAGGCATCAGTTTAGAATTGTCTGGTTCTCCAGTGATATGAGGTTGTATTGGAATCCTAGATTGGTGTGGTGAAGGTGCTTTTCCCTATGTAGTTCTACCCATACTTACGCAAAGAAAACGCGGAAACACTTCCTACATTCTCCCTACTCATACATACCCCATTAATTTAATATGTTTACACCCAAACGGGTATTAAGACGCACAGCACAAATAAGAACACCATTTTCCCAAACACATTATGGCCGTACCTGCGTCATATGTATCTTAATAGTTCTTATCTAGTATTATATCCTCCAAGATTTACACGCAGGTGTAATTTTTCCCTTTGAACTCAAGGTAACAACCTCTCTCCCTTCCCGCAAACCCCTGACATTACCAGAGACTCCGAAAACACAGAGTAAAATTAGGTATAGGCCTACGGTACAAAAATAGAGCTACGGTTCCAAGGAAAAGTTCTTATCATTATTTTACTTCGCCCACGGTGATAGGGAATGCTTTAACTGTGTGCTACAGTATCAAGACGTCAATTTTAGACGCTGACCTAAACACCTTTGTGAGAAAAAGGTTTGAATCCCGTCAAAGTGGGATATTCAAAATAGTCTGCTTGATACATATCCGAGGATTTTCGACAGTATCCTATTGTCCTAAAACATTTTTTCACCATGTCAACAGTATCTCATCTGATATGATGCAGTCCTCCATTTCTTCCTATCAACTTCATCTATACATACTTATTATAACCCACATTCTTTAAATGCTTCACATATTCTCTTGGTCTCCCTATGCATTTTTTTTTACATTCCGTTGTACCCTCCAATAAAAAACTAAGCAATCCTGAATGACTCAAAGTGTGCCTCACCATTTTATCTTTCCTTTTTTGTAGGATTTTTTTGCATACTTATTTCATTCCCTCTTATTTCTAAAATATAATTTCGCACTATCAGTGCACTTATTACTAAGAATCCTTCTATAATCTTATGCGATTATTAATTGGTTTCGAAAGTGCACTTTATTAACCTACTAACTATACAAGCATACGTATTACAAACTAAAAACTTTTGGAAAGTTATTTGCACCCAGTCATTCGGCTATCACCTCTTCATTGTGAAAGGAGAATCAATTTCATCAGTAATACATTTTTTGGCCATACTAGGAGTAAAGACGGAGACCCTTAATCCAGTAGCCTGATTGGCAACCGATCAATTTAAGGTATATAACTTCATTTCTGTGCTCCACATCTTGCTAGCTATGGGCTACAAGTACATTAACACTAGTAGGATATATAGGAGAATGGCAAGATGTATATGAAATACGGCCACATTTTCTTTGAGAGTAATAAATGGAAATTGCTTCGAGGGGTCAAATCTTGAATATCCAGTTGGGATTCAAATTCCGGAATCTCCTTTATCCAGCAAACCATGCAAGACGAGGCCAGTGTAACTGTCCGCATGCACCTTGGCGCCAGTTTGGTTTTAGTTTCCTTATTTTTACTTTAAAACACCTGACATATCTCTAGGTTAGCTAATAATTATGTAAGAAACGTTTTAAACCCCTATACATTTATTTATTTAGCACCACGTCTTAATACCTGTTCAGGCTATACATATATGTACTTATCTCGTTAATGAGTTAGAAATGAGGAAGGTTGAATTTAGAAGAAATGTACCAGATTTTTCGTAGAGGGAAAGTGGAAAACCATTTTGAAAAAATCACTCTTAGTACTCCCCGACCGGGACTCGATCCCCAATTTCCTTGACATTGGAAGTATAGTCTTAAACTAGAGTGACGCCTCAGACCACACGGCCACCAAAGCAAGCTAGAAATATATTTAATATTAAAACAGTTTTATTGCCCCACCTCCCAAACTTCCTAGTTCAAATCACTGACGTGTTCACGTGTCGTCTTGTAAACAACGACAGTCCGATACCCCCCTTCACCCCCTGAATTTTTTACACGCCACAGACTCGTGATCGTGACCAGTGTATTGGACAGTTCGTGTCGCAGGGCGCGGTCACACGCATTGATCCTGTGCAAAAACTAGACAACTCCTTTATAAATAAATTATATTAAAAGCCGAGGTTAATTTAGTGAAATCAGTCCCAATAGTACCATTTCCAAGGCATTATTCACACGTTTAGTCCTAATATCTTTATAAATTTATGTATTATATATATATATATCTTTAAGCCTATCTCTCTATTTATATATATATATATATATATATATATGTGTGTGTGTATGATATTTTACTTTAGTTATTTAGTCGTAGTCAATAATCGTTAACGGAGAGAATACACAAGATATATATATCTCCGATAACGATTGTTGATTACGATTTAATAATCCTCGGTCCCGGCAAAGATTTATCTGATTACCAAACCCTTCCTTCACCTCTGACAAGACATCTTGTGAATGTGAGGAATGCCAGGGCTCCACCGTGGTTCGGATTCCACGTTAAACTGTAGGTCCTCCATTTCATTTCACAATCACCCTACCATTACACATTAGCGTAAGGGCGTATAACCCGAACGGGTAGTAAGACGCGGTGCTAATAATAATAATAATAAACAAAGTAGAAAAATCATATTTATTCTTTTATTTCTGTCACCACGTCTCGCTGGCTATGCGCTTTCCCTACTAATTTTAGGATTTTATACTAACTAATATATTCTGACTAAATTGATCGATATACTATTTGAAATGAGCTCTATCCTCTAGCTCTGACACGTTTCTTAGAATGGTTGTATAATATTATTATAATTATTATCATAGTTAATTGTCATGACCATACCATAAACTTCAGCATTATTGGAACAATGTTGACAGAGTAATTAGCCGCTCTTACTATACTAAAGAAAATCCCATCGAGTGTTCTAAAGGGTGGTTCCGCCCCCCTCCCCCCACTGTTCAGCTATCAGCCAATAATCACTTCTTGGGTTCAATGGGGCATACAACATGATTGTTTGTGGCATTCAGGGGTGAACATCCCCTCATGGTAGGCTATCCTCTAGCACCTGTGGCTTGGCCGCGAACACTGGACCTACGTCACCGAGTAATAGCAGTTCCTTTCTTGTATTATTATTATTATTAGCACGGCGTCTTACTACCCGTTCGGGTTGTACGCCCTCAAGCTAATGTGTAATGGTAGGGTGATTGGGAGAAGAAATGGAGGACCTACAGTTTAACGTGGAATCCAAACCACGGTGGAGGCCTGGCATTCCCCACATTCACAAGTTGTGATTAATACACGTCTTGTCAGAGGTGAAGGAAGGGTTTGGTAATCAGATAAANTGTCAGAGGTGAAGGAAGGGTTTGGTAATCAGATAAATCTGTGCCGGGACCGAAGATTGAACCCCGGACCCCCAGCACAGAAGTCTTAGACCTTACCCTTAGACCACCAGGTCACCTCCTTTCTTGTAATATTATATACAACACAAATATCTATCTTCCTTATAATGAGCCATCTAACCTCTCTCTTGTGCAAACAGTCCCTACTATATTTCACCATTATACTATATGGAGTCTGTGGGGCACCCAAAGGGGGGGTGAAGGGGTCAAAAATGGGGCACTGGCTCTCCAACCTAACAATTTTAACAAAAACGTAACCCACTTCAGTGGCCGCGTCGTATAATGTTCTACTCTCGTGCTGGAATAGACTGCCGAAGATGAGGAGATAGGGGTTCGATCCTGGTCGGGTATACTGAGGGTGTTTTTTTACTAATGAGTTTTATAGTTTCCCTCCATGAAAATGCGGGTGCAATTTCTCTCAATTAAATCTTTATAATACCCAACACATTAGTGTTATTAGTACATAGACGTATAGATCAACAGGTAGTAAGAAACAGTGCTAATTAAAAATAAATAAATAAAAATAAACGTAAATCACAGGGATGGGAACTAAAATATACAGTATTGAAGATAAGTAAATTTTATTACATAAGCTTGGTATTAAAATATATCCTAAGTATTAATATTCAAAAGGTGGACAGCTATGCACACTAAAAGTGCGCCTAAAATGCGCAATTGAAAGAAATCACAATAATAATAGCTTTGATATACTATATAAGGCCAGAAGATAAAATTATAATATTTACTGTTTGAAAACACAAATATAAGGATTCAACTAAAGTTATATAACAAATAGATTTTCTGGTGATTAAGTCATAATTAATGTTTCGAAGGATTTAAACACAAGTTAAGGGTTGCTACACCTGGGACCACAATTTAGAGACTTCAGAATCCCTCGTAGCAAGCCCAATTTTACATAACGTTAAGACTATGTAACCTTGACCTGACTAAGATTTTGGTTGATAACTACCAGAGTTGGTTATTCAATGCATTAAAATTTTGGAAGTGTAGAATACGCAAGTTATTCTTGCAGTTTTGATATCAAAACTTTTTTTGATCAAAATAAATCAAATACTTCTCCAGTATAAACATAGAGTTTAATTTTCTTCGAATGGTGACCTCAATAGTTCTTGAATATATATCAATGGTCTCCTGCAATTTTATTACAACTTATTCTCTTCATTTAAAAAGTTTTTCATCTAACGCCACTACGCTTATGACAGATATTCAAGAACTGTTGATATCACAACGTGAAGAAAATGAAATTATGTTTATACTGGAGCAATATTTTATTTATTTTGGCAAAAAAAAAAAAGTTTTGCGATATAAACCGCAAAAACACCGCTCTTAACTTAACGCTCCCTCCTAAATACATAGTGTCTTACAGTCTTCAAATACCGCATGAAGCCGATGATAAACTGCTTTTTTGGGTTCAGGGGTTCATGAAGCGTCGACATCCATCAACAAATTTAATCCAATTTTTTAAACGATCAAAATACACTCCTGTCTTCTAGGGGTGGAAAAAAGTAGAAAAGTAATTTAAAGAACTTGCATTACTCAAATAATTGCCTCAAATTACCATAAAAAAGAGATTCAGAGGGATTTAGTATCTACATATAATATTGTACTTAGGTAGTGTCCCCTAAAACACCCTTTCCCCGAAATTTAATTCCGGTTATTGCCGTGATTATGTGCTCCCTCTTTCTCCCAAAATAAATTTCTAGGTGCACCACTGTCTGGAGTTAACATAAATATGAGTAGCTATTAAGTATATCTACAGAGTATAAACTAATGCAAAATATCAGTGGGTACGTGGAAAAAAGCATCATTCTCAACAAATCTAATTTTCCAGTGATGTTGAGGTTTGGGTTAAAATCACGGTTGTCTGAAGGGAGGTAATGAATTTTGTATTAGTTCAACAGTTATTAACTTCCAAGTTTCCTCCCAAATAAAGTGAGATACACATTTTTTAAACTACCGGTACCCTAGAATTTATCTTGAAATTTAGTTGCTTGAGTAACAAAAAAATATATTAATCTTTCTCTAGGACAGTGGTGTTCACACTTTTTTGTTCGTGTACCTCCAGATATAATTTATCTTCAACTTTGCACTGCCAAAGTAGTTGTTGTGTGATGCAAGCTGTACATATTCTATCAACTACATCTCTCTATACATAAACCTGAAAGTAAATATGTCCGGAAAAGAAAACCCACTTCCAGATGGGATGGAAAACTTAAATTTGGCGGAAAGGTAAGGGTATTTCTCCGTATTACCAGAAAACTCTAAAAACGGGAAATTTCGAAATAAGGCTCCGGGAATTTGAGGGGGGCTATAATTATAAAAAATACCCTTTTTAGATGAGGTAGAAGAACTAATAAATGGCAGGAAGTTAAAGGGGCCACTTTAAATCATCATAAAAGTCTGAAAATCTTAAATTGGTTTATGGGACTCCTGGATACATGGAGAGTAACAGGAGGGCTAAAAATAAAAATAACTTAAGTATCGTAGAAAATCTAAATTTGGCAGGTTGGTAGAAAGACAGCTTCAGATAACCAAATAAGTCTTAAAATTCTACCTTTCAGAAGGGGTACAAAGGGTTGAAGGTTTTCAAAATTTCCCAATATATTTCGTAAATTGGTGAAAAAAAAGCCTTGAAATTCAAAATAAGGGAGCTTTCTAGAATTGGGTGAAGCCTTTTAAGGGCTTTTCAAACTTCTACCTCTAAGATGGTGGAGAGGTGCAGAAAGGTGTGCAACTCACTGACTGAACCATTATAGTATTTGCTCAACCTTTGGGCCTGGAAACTAGACATCTTAATTGGCAAGTTGTTAGGGGGTATTTCCCTTATAACCAGAAAAATATAAGATAAGAAAATTTCAAAATGTGGCTCGAGAAAATGGGGGGCCTATAATATATTTTTTTAGATGAGGTAGTAGTCAAAATATGGCACCCAGATAGAGAGATAACTACAGATAAAAAAATAATCCTAAATTTTGAAATTTCTAAGTGTGAATTGGAGAAAAAGAAGTGGGGGTTCAAAATTTCAAAAACTAATTGCAAACAACCACTTACCAATGAGATAAATTTGAAATTTGACAGACAGGTAAAATATTATTTTAAATTAATATTAAGCACCGATCATGTACAATTTTTAAACAAGATTTTGAGGAACCAGGGGGAAGGGCGAACAGGAAAAAACAAACACTTTTAGGTATAATATAAAATTTAGTTTTGGCAGGCAGGTAGATAAATTAATACATCTTAAAATCTGATATTTCTAATTAGGAGTTGTTTTAATATGTGAGGTGGGTCACAATTTCCAAAACTAATAGAAACAACTAGTTTTATGTGGGGTAGATGATTAGTTTGGGAAAATGTAACCTACCTCCACTATTAAAACAACCCCTTCTTAGAAATTTCAGATTTTAAGATGATGTGGCTATCTGGATTTGTCCTTCTACCTGCCTTCCAAGTTAAAATTTTATACTATTTCTAAAAGTTATTTTTGTTCACTCTCCCCTCTGGTTTTCCAAAGTTCACCAAGAAGGTATAAAAATACCCCAAATAACCATAAAGCTCCAAATAACCATAAAGGACTGATAAGTTTAAATGTATAAAATAGGAGGGAAGGGGGTGTTAAGTAAAAAGAAAAACTCTTTAAGGTGAAGCAGATATTTGAAATTGGCCAGGAATGCAGAGTAATCACTCCAATAATAAAATAAGAGTTAAACATTACATATTTAGAAAGGTGCCTGAAAAAGGATGGGCGGGAAGTAGTAGGTTAAAATATTTACAAAATTAATAACCAAGCTAAAATTCTAAGGATGAATTAGCTCCTATCTAACAGCGACATAAATAAAATAACCTTATTCTCGCGACATAGTTCGGTGAACCTTGATACTCCTTGAAAAACCATTATACTTACTATACAAAATGTTTATGTAACAGTATATTGTTTATTTATGTTCTTTTGTGAGTTGTGATGATATTGTATCCTAAATATTTCTGCAACAATGTTTTTTGGTCCGTTTATCTTATTTTATATTTGTGCTTAGGTAAATATTGCGTTGTTAATAGGCTGCGTTTGTTTGGGAATTGAGTTGGTGAACAAGGTAATATTTTCTTACTTAATCTATTTTACCTTATTAACTACCATGATTGGTGTTGATTGCCATAACTATCTCTGGATAGTACAAAGAGGAACTCTCAAAAAGTAATCAAATGAATGTTGAATGTTATAATTTGATATAGTTTTTGTGCTGTTTAACCGTGCCAAGAATGGGTCAAATGGTTGGTCTAAAATAAAACGGATGCTCCCAGATCGCATATTCTTACGTACGGGTCTCATGTGTTCAGCCCTAAATACGGCCTTGATTATTCACTGTTTATAATGAATTTATATATTTACATATATTTAAATCTTACGTACACCCTAAGATGTCTTAGCAGCCCCCGGTTGAATACCGCCGTTATGGGATATTTCAGCACTCACACCCTAATCAAACGTCATAAACTTTATTAATGATAAATAGGACAAACCTGTGCTCAAAATTACTTTAAACTGTATTTGTTTATAAATTATTGTATTTTCTAACTGGGTCGATGGCGTTCCGTAATACTTGGCTACTAAAACTAGTGTTAGCTGGTTTTTAATCCCATGTTTTTTATAGACTTCACCGAGACTGACACAATGTTTATTTGCGCAGACGTGGGGAAATTGAATGCCAAGGTTGTGGAGTGAACTGATTTGAGATAATATTGAACACATGGCATTATAAAACTGCTTTTTTTCCAGGAGAATTACAATCAGCCCACAAGGGAATTGGGCCACATTCATTGACCAGGATGATTATAAAACTTAATTAACATTACAGTTGGAACACATATACCTGTTATGATACAAGGTTGTGCGTAGACTTATAAAAACACTTAAGTACAAACTATAGGGTAGTAATTAGGCAAGTATAAAGTAACTATCCTTCCCTTAATTTTAGGGCTACGGGCTACGGTCACAATAAAAAAAAATCCTGGAACATACAGACGTCCTGGTATAGACATACATGGGGACAGACATGTCTATGTTATCCGTGTACTTTTTTTTGCATATCTCCAGCGAACTTTACCATTGGTAGCAGGACGGGCCATTGCAAATTTGTTACTTTCTATATTAAGCAAATTTTTTCCCCTTTCCCTCCACATAAATGAACCTTCCATTTTTCAATCACTGGAACACTAGATGAAGTGATTTATATAGTTTTGATGTATATTTCTTTACATGTCAATGCACAACCTTGTCACATAGTTGGTATTCGTGGCCCAATGTAAAACGCACGTAAAATTTATAGGTGGCCCAACTGTAATGTTTACGTGGCACAATTATTGTAATGTGGGATTAACGCTACCCAATTTAAACGCAGATCATAACACATTTAAGTGGCCCAATTGTAATGTGCCCCCTTTTTTTTTAAATGCTTCAACTGCAATCAATGTAAAAAAAAAAGCGAGAAATTTGTACAACTCCACATTACCTTTGTATTGGAATTGAATATACTTTCAAAGTTAGAAGTTTTTAAACTATTTTTTTTTCTCAAGGATAATACATTTATTATTATTATTAACACCGCGTCTTACTACCCATTCGGGTTACACGCACTTATGCTAATGTGTAATGGTAGGGCGATTTTGAGATGAAATGGAGGACCTACAGTTTAACGTGGGATCCAAACCACGGGGGAGGTCTGGCATTCCCAACGTTCATAAATTTATTGATATCTCAACCAGTGGATACAAATAAATGTTATTGTATTTATTATTGAGGTGGGATGGAAGAGGATGCAAGAAGAGCCAGTGTTTTTGAGTTTTTATGGGAAAAAAATTGTTTTTGGCAAAAATAAATAAAATATTGCTCCTATACAAACATATCTATCAAGGGTGTTGTAGAATTTAATTATAACCTTTTCTCTTAATTTAAAAAGTTTGTTAGATAATGCCACTGTACTCATGACAAATATGCAAGAACTGTTCATGTCGCCATATGACGAAAATTAAACTATGTTTATATTGAGGCAATATTTGATTTATTTTGTACAACAAATGTTTTATCATAAGAATCGCCAAAACATTGGTCTTTTCTCACGTCCCCTTCCGTCCCACCTTAAGTGTTCCGTCTTAAAACGGATACGTCGCCTGGTCCACTTGACTCCTCAAGCATGCCATGTTAGCACATTCCTTTTTATACCCTGAAACATAATATTCTTTCTTTGTTTGAGGTAATCAATCAGGTGTATTCGTGGACTACCAGGTCCCTTTCTCCCTCTCAGCTTTCCCTCTACGATATCACTCAATCATCACATGATTATTTCGTATTATATCTCCAAATATTCTTGTACTATCATTAACAAAAACAAATATCCAACCAGTGACACGGGCAGGACAACTCTTATAACACTACCAAGTGAGTGACCAACTATCTTAGCAACTTTATTTTTAGCTCCAAGTCTTACTACCCGTTCGGTTTAACGTTCGGGTTAACGCTTATGTACTAATTTCGCTAATGGGGTGAGGAAGATTATGTTTATCGGAAGTATTTACGTGGAGGGATAGTGGACGAATATTTTGGAAAAACCACCCTCAGTACACCCGTCAGATTCGAACCTTGATCTCCCCGTCATCGGCAGTCTAGTCTACTGCAAGAGTAGCGCCTTAGACCATGCGGGCACCGAAGCAGGTCATAACAATAATTATCAACCGCTTTATTGGCAGAATGGCTAAGGTGGAGGTTGACAAAACATTTGGCCCCCGATCGACATAACAAAGGTCCCGCGATCACCAACAATTTCTCCACTCTCTCTAACTTTGCTTCATTTTTTACATATTTATTTATATCCTCAAATATGTATGTTTCCTCCACCTTTATATAACAGGCACAGAATAAATAAAATGTACATTTACATATTATACCATTTGAATTTCTTATAACTTTACCGATTATAGCCGATCAAGGTAATTTTGGTTAAACTAAAAAATTATTTGAAAATACCTAATATATTGGCGAGCCTATAAGACTCAAATATTGACTTTGAAGGTAAATGCGGTTTTCTTATACGATCGACTGAAAATTTGAGATCGACCAGTCGATCGCGATTTAATAGTTATCACTATCGTGTTAGACTGGTCTGCTGATGATGGGAAGATTGGGTTTCGAGTCCCGTTTGATTCTACTGGGGGTGGGTTTCCCTAATTGGTTTCCTACTCTCCTTCCATGCAAATTTGGGTAGATTACCTCTGAAATGCTTCCTTCCTCATCCCTACACCATCAGAGTAATTAGTACATATACGTTTAACCTAAACACTTAGAAATACGTGGTTATAAAAATACCTATTAGCAATTTATTAACAGTTCAGATCGTAATAATCAATTTTGTTTAAATACAAATCCCTGCTTAAAATATATAGTTTACTAGTCTTACATTATCAGGCTGAATAGAACTTGCAGGCCTATTACAAATTATTGAAAAATGAAATATCTCGGTATTTTGAAAAATAATTTTAAAGGAAATGGTTTTAGTTAAAAAAAACTATTTTATAGATATTTTAAAATTTTTAAAAATACATACAATTGTTTAAAAAAAAATACATTTGGGTTTTAATATATGCATAAACAAATTATTTTAAGCAAGGTTTTTTTTGTTGGTAACATTAAATATTAAAAAATAAAGATATACACAATTACAGTGTAAATTGCGCGTCATATTTGCGTGGAAGCTACCTACTTCAATGAAAGACACGTGGCCGAAGAGGTGATAAATGTTATTGCTGAACACCACAAACTAGGCCCCAAAGCTCATTATGAGATGTATAATAATACTATTTGACCAATATATTATGTCTATATCATTCATGCCTAACTCATGAAACGATGGAATTGTGTTTCACACCTTATTTACTTTTCCATCAATATGCATCCATCCTTAAATCGGCATATTCGCGCTGTTCCACTAATTAGATATTAATGTTTTAAATAAACATTGTTGCAAAATACAGCCGAATACTTTATCCTTTAGTCTCCACAACCACTCATCATTTTGGGGTTATATTTTGTCGAACTAGACAGAGAAAGACAGGTAATACTGAATATTTTTTCTCCAAACTAATAGTCTGAAGTTAAAAGATGACCAACCAATTCTTATTTCTAACAGTATACTTTTAAACCAAATTTAGAATGCACAAATAGAAGAACGCACAATTGCAAAATTAAGAATTATTGCAAGTCAAAGGACGGACGCTTCTTGACGATGATATTATTATGTTGATACATAGCCTTCTGTTCTATAGACATGTCAATTTTTGATAGGGATGAACGACCGTAACATGAATCAAAGTTCATCAGAGAACAAACAAATGGAGTAAGAGCTCAGCTGTACCCGGTCCTTCATAGGGTGTAGATTTAACTATAGCGTCTGAATGTACCAAGAATTTTGGTATTATGGTATTTCACCCAGTGACAATTATCATGTCAAGACTGTTAGAAAATATAGTTTGATAAACAACATTCTATCAAATATTTTAAAATTATAAAATATAGGTATCTGTTTGCTTTAATTAAATGTGTGTACCATCCTAAATGAATAGGTAGACGGCCATAACAAAACTATATTAAGCCTACTATTCTTTATTAAAACTACATCCTATGGTTCTCTTAGCATGTACATAACTTTATGATAGCCTCTACTGATATTTAAAATGTACCCTAAGAATTACACTTTGTAAATTAATGAACTAAAAAAGACATGCGTTATTAAACATTCAATGATTATCTGTTCTAACAAAATTATTTTATTATTTTCATGGAATGAATTGATTGTATTTGATAAATGTATAAAAAAACTTTGCTAAAAAAACTTATCATAATTTGTTTCCTTCCATAACTCCTTGTTCATCAGGTCTACATGCTCATTTACATCGATTTACCTGTCTATCCCTATGATAACATCTTAACGAGCTAGAAGTATTAAATATCACACTACTTATAATATATGGTACAACACACCATTAGGAATGATGAATGTGTATCAGTTAGAACAGGCATGACTAAACCTTTCCTCACACACACTCACCCATATCCATATCCATACATAGACCTATTATACAAGAAACATTATATTTACGATTACGGAAACTACATAGACGTTAGCGAGCA
>CABEEJ010001966.1:0-15103 GCA_901482245.1 Timema douglasi
CGTTGAGGGAGTAAAGCCTCGAAATGGAGTGCAACAATTTTAACCTAGGGGCTGGGGATCTGTTCTCTCCTTCTCTGTGCCCTAGGAGGACACAATTGAATTCGTACACCTGCCAAAAAGTCACGATAGCAGTGTAGTTTTATTTAATTATTTTTAATCCTTATATTTTTAAATGAAATAAATGTGTCCATGTATGATTTAAAAAATATGTTTATTATCATAAACTTTGTTTGCTAACTAGATTATTTATCGTTTTCTCAAAACAACTAGAAATCAAGAGCTATGAACTATCTAGTCCACACTTGTAGAGAAATGGGGCTCTGGTAACAATCCTTTCCTTTGGTGTTATTTTGCCAACGGGAAAATATTATTGATTGTTTGCAAAAACTACTTACAAAGTTAATACTGAAACCTTAACATCTAGTTATCAATTTTCACTCGATATGAATCACGGTGCATTATTGTACATTACTGCCATGACTAATGGCTAACGGTTACGCTCGTTTAATTTTGCATCGATAGGTATCAACCAACATCAAGAAAGAATTGTTTTAAAACCAAATACACAATTCATCATTTTTGTTTGTATTATTGCGTGTGTTGAAAAAATAAAATATAACAGATCATACTTATGTTTTGGGCTTACTACCAATTTTTTAAAATCGAGACAATGAAATAATATGATATATGAAAAAACTTTAACTGGGATAACTGTTATAAATGCATAATTTAAAAGTTCGTGGTTTGATAAAATTTGTCTTATGCTCAAATTTGTATGATTGGTTTAGTTGCCAAATACATTTGTTAAGTAAGTTTTGTAAATACTGATAAAACCCTGAGAAAGTAAATGAATTACCCTTTCCAAACGTGCAAACCTTAGAAACTTTTCCCACTCATCATCAACCATTTTCGACCCCTGAGGTTTTAGGCATTCTTCAGTGGACATCGGTGAAATTGGGATAACTGAAATTATTTATTTTATTTTAAAATAATTATCTTTCAATCAAACTTTATTTTAAAATATTGGAAAGTGATTAGTCTTAATTCTGTTTTCTAATAAAGACTCCAGGCCCACTTTAGTGGCTGCATGGTCTAAGGTGTCACTCTCAAAATATACTGTATTGCCGATGATGGGAGGATTGGAATTTGTACGCCAGTTGAGTGTATTAAGGGGGGATTTTCTTAAATGGTTCTCCATCTTCCATACACACAAATGTGGGTACACTTCCTTAAATTAAACCCTCCTCATCGCTAACACATTAACGTATAACCCAAATGGATAGTAAGACGCACAGCTAAGATAATAAAAACTTCAGGATACCCCACTAAGATGTGATGCTTGGTCCTAGCCGTGTTACCTACCTAATATATGCATTATTCATGGGGTGGGATTTCTACAAATCTTTAAAGTGGAACCCGCCTTGGTGACGTATTTATCTAATGCGCTAATTTCGTGTTGAGCTAGATCGCTGAGGACGGGGAGATCGAGGTTCGAATCTCGCTTGGGTGAACTGGGGGGAAGGGGTTCCTAAATGGTTTTCCACTCTCCCTCCACGCAAATGCGGGTTCACATCCTCTCTATTCAACCTTCCAAACTCCTAACCATTAGCATAATTAGTACCTAGGCATATAGGGATGAAAGGGCTGGCAAGTGAAAATAAGGTTTTTTTTGTAGATTTCATACCAAAAAAATGTTGTGACAAATAAAATATTGTTTCAGTAAATACATTTATTTTAATTTGCAAAATGTAGTGATGTTAGCAGTTCTTGAATATTTTTCACGGGAGACCTGGTGGTCTAGGGGTAAGGTGTCAGACTTCTATGCTGGTGACCGGGGTTAGATCCTCGGTCCCGGAAAAGATTTGTCTGATTACCAAACTCTTCCTTCACCTCTGACAAGACCAGGCCTCCACCGTGGTTCGGATTCCACGTTAAACTGTAGGTCCTCCATTTCATCTCACAATCACCCTACCATTACACATTAGCGTAAGTGCGTATAACCCGAATGGGTAGTAAGACGCGGTGCTAATAATAATAATAATATTGTTCATGGAAATAAGACTAAACGCTTATGTTCCTACTGGATAAATACTTTATTTTAGTTTGAATTAAAAAAATGTTTTGTTATAAAAACTGCAAAAAAAAACTGAGATTTTCTCACGTACCCTACACTCCCACCTTAGAACTACGAGTCTGTAGTAACGATAATAATCTGGAGGAAAAAGGGTACATTGTTCGTTCACAGAACTACTAATAACTATTAACACTGTAGATATTATAAGAACATAGAGAGAGAGAGCTTTAATATTCACAAAAATACTAGTAGCACTGTAGTAACGATAAGAACATTGCTAAAGCAAGTTATATTGTTCACAAAACTTCTGGTTAGTTTTTTAAAAACGCATGTCAAGGAATATTGTCAGAATAATGCGTCTCATAACTATTTATTATTATTATTATTATTATTAGCACCGCGTCTTACTACTCGTTCGGGTTATACGCACTTACGCTAATGTGTAATAGTAGGGTGATTGTGAGATTAAATGGAGGACCTACAGTTAAACGTGGGATCCGAACCACGGGAAGCCTGTCATTCCACATATTCACAAGCTGTGATTAATACACGTCTTGTCAGAGGTGAAGGAATGGTTTGGCAATCAGATAAATCTGTGCCGGAACCAAGGATTGAGCCCCGAACCCCCAGTACAGACGTCTGACACCTTTACCCCTAGACCGCCATGTCACCTTCTCATAACCATACACACAAACAACCATATGTAATTATTTATTGATCCAACTGTTTAAACAATACACCTACTGTTTCAACATAGCACATATTTCTTAGCCGGATCAGAAATGTTGCTGTTTTCCAGGAATTGTTTGTATTATCAAGTTATGACGTCTAATGTTTCATAATCGTTTCAAATGTTTAGTAGTTTGCGTGTGAGAATTGCCAGATGACATGTGTGTGGAACGATTGATGTGAGCGGAGTTGTGCGGTTGCTAGGGGGTGGGGGTGGAGAGGAGGAGAAGTGTTTAATTATGAGGGGAATAGGTGGTAGAGGGAGGAGTTCTGGGTCAGAGGGAGATACATATAATAGTGAGAGGGAAAAACGCAGAAACATATTTGGGAGGGAGAGAAAACCCTTTATCATACATTTTTAAGTTGAATAATTTAATCGCATGACATCGAAACTTACTGAATTTATAAGATATAAAGAAGATACGGGATAAAATAAATTATCTAATATGAAAGAAGTACATTTTAAATAGCAGCCTCTTCACTCGCCAATTGAATTCAATTAATTATAATAAAGACGCTGGGACGCAAAAAAAAATTGACCTGGTCTGAAGGGTCAGATAGGGAAAGAATCCCGCTTTGGAAATTTGAGGGAATTGGCTGCTTAAAAAAGATTATTTCTTGACTTTTTTACTACCACATCATCTTTTGATATATAACCTATATGACCTAAGATTCTATGCTTGTTAAGTCCGTATGTCAAAGCGTTGAGAGTTAAGGAAACCCTTAGAAGAGTATGAAATAAAAATACTCTTTTGTGATTAAAAGTCAACTTGGGACTAAATTATTATTATTATTATTAGCTAAACAAGAGTATTTTTTGGTGAAAATGTTGGGGAATTAATTATACATTTTTGCAACACCCCCATATGATCATCGCGGCACAGCAGTGTACCATACCCAAAGCCCTATCTCCTACTCCCCCATAGTGGCATATCGAGGAGTTATGAAACTCCCTATTGATCACCGCAGCCCATAAAATTGCCACAATCCCCCTTTTTTTAGTACCATTGTTCTAGACGTAATGTTTAGTTGCTAAAATAAAACAAACAATTGATTATTATTATTATGAAAGATAATTCACTAGGGCTTATTAAAATTGATTCACACACCTCAAATACATTTTTAGCCCCTTGTAGCATACCAAAGAGTTATAATTTGTGTGGTTTTCTCTTTAATGTGTTTATTGATGATATTGGTAAATATTTGAACTTGTCTAGTTATTTACTCTTTGCTGATGATGTAAAATTATTTTAAAATATCAAATCAAATGCAGATTGCATAGATTTACAAAATGATATAAATGGTATTTTACAATGGTATTTTGAAAATGTTATTTCTATTAATAAATCAAAGACCAAGTCTATATATTTTACTAGGAAAACTAATCCTTTCTTTTTTACTTATAAATTGGGCAATGAAAACATAGTTTGCGCCCTTTATATTAATGATCTTGGTGTTCTCCTTGATAACCAACTTTATTTCCACTATCATGTTGACCATGTAATCCCCCAATCATTGAAATTACTTGGACTTATTAAATTTATTAATTCATCATCTGAGAAGGTTGACTGTTTTTTATGTTTATACTACGCCCTGGTTAGATATAAGTTAGAATATGCTACTGTTGCTTGGAATTCCATTACCTTAACTGACTTTCTTAGGTTGGAAAACATTCAAAGAAAATTTGTCGTTGTGTGCTGTGATAAATTCTTTACTAACCGGAATTATTATAATTATGACAGAATTCGAAACCTTTTAGGGTTCCAAACTCTCTTCTTGCATGGACTTTCTTGTGATGCCCTTTTTATTTTTAATATTTTCAATAGCAAAATTTCTTGAAAATTTACCCTTGACCATGTAGGCGTTCATATCCCTTCTCAGGCTTCTGGTAATCTAATTTTTTTTCTCTCAATAGCTCTTATAAGGTGAGTCCTATAGGTCATTGTGAACCTTGATGCCAATTCTAGATTTGTTCGACTTCTATCATAAAAGAAAAGCTAATCTCAGAGAGTTATTTAAGGAACTCCCATATCAATAATTGATCATGTAGAGGTTCTGCCTATAATATTTAAATTTACAATATTAGGATTTATTTTTTGCATATTGCTACTGCTTTTAACTACTTTAGTTATTTGTTATTATTCATATTTTTTATTCTTATCATTATTAATTACTATTTTTTTTCGTAACTATTCATCATTAATAACATTATTTAGCTATTTTTGTTTATCTTATTTTCTCGTGTAAATATACATATTTGTATGGTACTTGTGTACTTTTCAGTGCTGGCCTGTTTTAGGTCTTATGACTGCTGGCCAGCACTATAGTAGAGGAAATTGAATTGAAAGTATTATTATTACTACTATAAGCACTCACCTCGGTGGCCGCATGGTCTAACACACTACTCTCGCAATAGACTAAACCGCTTATGATGGGGAGATTGAGGTTCTATTCTCGGTCGGGTGTATTGAGGGTGGTTTTCCCTAAAGGTTGTTCCACTCTCTTCACGCAAATGCGGGTACACTTAATTTAAATATAGCCTTTATAATTCTTAAAACCATTAGCGTAATTAATAAATAAGCGTTTAACGCAAGTGGGTAGTAAGACACGGCGCTAAAAAAATATTATAAGTGAGTTTTAATAACATTAAATAACTCAATTTGTTATATTTTTTATCATTAATTATAGCCCATAAACCACAAAATATGTAACAATGAACAATAAAAAGTACAGTAATATAAATAAATTACGAGTATTATTTGAATGATAACTAGTTTTAAATATGAGAAAAATGTATCAATAATAATCAAAAAGTATACATAAAGATATTTAGCGAGTCTAACGGTTCGTGTTTTTAAAGGTCAAATTTACACATCAATGCAATTTACAGATAGAGAGAAGATCGATATTGATGTATCATAACCGCTTCTGCAGATGGTCCGGCTACGTATGTCTGAGCTAGTCAATTAACAGTAATAAATAAAATGTTTAATGACAGATATGGCATATAGTTAAACATATAATTTGTTTTAAAATCGAAATAATGATTTCGAATTAATAAATGTGCAGGTTTCATAGACAAACAACTTTTTGTCATTTTAAAGCGCATCTTATCCTAAAATTCGGTATTAGCCAAACTTTCATGAACGCGGGTTAATCTTTATAATGTTGGGAAAATAGTGGGTCTCAATCAAAATAAATAATTGGTACAGACCACCGCATAAACCAAGGGTTAGTAATAGGCCGATCTCGCAGCAATTTTCAGTCGATCACATAAGATAACTACATCGTCCCAAAAAGGTGAGCCTACCTTGCATTATCCCACTATGGTACAGCTTATAAGATAGGGCTTAGTGTAATCAGTCAAGGTTAGACTGCTACCTTTCAGGGTAAATGGAATATGGATTTTATTTATTTTATTATTGGAGGAAATATTGAATAAGGAGTAAATACAAGATGTATAGATAAAAAAAAGTATTAAAATTATTAAATAAATCAAGGGTGATCGCGGGACCTTTGATAAACGTAAAAGTCTATGGGAGATCAAAAGGGTTGTCGACCCCTGGCATAAACCTACTTTCTCTCTCCTTTATCTAAAAATGGAGAAATTTACTTAAAGCTCATAATATTTGTGAAACAAAACAATAGATATTTTTGCAGAAACGCGATGTAAAAAAAAGAGCATCATATTTCACCAAAGTGCATACATTAAATAATAACGTTTACACTTTACAGAAAGGTAATGAGAAAAAAGTAACATTCCTGTTCATTAAAGAGCATAACAACCAACTCCCGATTTCTAAGACCTCAATTTAAAATACATATTTGTCAATAGCTCGGAAACTATTGGTTTAGCAAATATATATTTCTAATACATTATTATTATTAATATCAGCACGTCTTACTACCCGTTCGGGTTATAATCACTTACGCTAATGTGTAATAGTAGAGTTATTGTTAGATGAAAATGGAGGACCTACAGTTTAACGTGGGATCCAAACCACGGTTAAAGCCTGGCATTCCCACATTCACAAGATGTCTTGTCAGGGGTGAAGGAAGGGTTTAGCAATCAGATAAATCTGTGCCGGGACCAAGAATTGAAACCTGAACCCCCAGCAAAGAAGTCCAACATCTTACCCCAAGACTGCCAGGTCACCTATTCCAAATAAAGTTTTTATTTTTAATAGTAATACAATTTTACGATGATACGCTATTTAGTATCTCAAATAGTTACGGAGATATGATTAAAAGTGAATATTTATGCAAATGTTAAATACCCGCAAAGTCATTATCATGGGAAACTAAGAACGGCCATGTTGTTTATAATGTTAAACAGTGTCTAGATGCGCAGTTTAATTTAAATAATTAGAAAGTATTTTGAGATCATTGATTTTTTTTCCTCTTGACCTTCAGTAAATTATCCTTAATTTTAGGGCTAGATATCGAATTCCGAAAATTCCAATTCCTAGGAAGAACCTTACAAAATCCCTAGTTATTATGTTTTAGGCTCGGCTCTAAGCTGGGATACAGACGTACAAATAGACAGATGACATCGCAAAATATATTTTTTCTGGTTCATTTGGTCAAGAAACTTCAATATTATTCAAAATATCGAAATAAATTATTTGTCGATCACAATATTAACTCTACCCAAGGAGTCGTGATAAAGTAAAAAGTAATAAACTAATGGTAGTGGCAAGAAAAAGTAACATTTTTAGTTTAAAAAACTTAAGTCAGAACTTTATAAAACGAGAATATAGTAAGTATACTATTTTTTATCGATATAGTAAGGAGATAATTGAGCTGGTATTCGAGATCTCAAACTTTTACCGGCAGTAGCAGTGCGGCTAACGAATACGTATTTCGTGATTGAAGGAAAGCGAAAGTGAATTTTAATGTTCTTCTCTTTCAGACTCTTGTAAAGCTTATATATATATATATATATATATAAGCTTTCCTTTATTTATATATATAAAGGAATGGACTTTGATTCAAATTTTGCTACGTTATCTGTTTCATTTTCGATACCTATTTTTAATTTATACAAGACTCGTATCGGTGGCCGTCTAATCTAAGATAAGGGTTAAAAACTGCTCAAGCTCGCGGAAATTTTCAAACGATCGTGTAAGAAAACTTCATTTATTACTTACTTATTCTATGGCACTAGGACCCCTGTTAATCGCACGTTAGATGGGCTCTTAAAGTTGCAATTTGGAAGCACCAGCCCAAAAAGAGTATTTTGTCTTTCCCCGAGTCTTACAACACATTCGGTCTCTCCTAATATTTACATCAATTTGGTAGGGGAAAATAAGGTAGAATTTGGAGGAAAGGTACCTGCATTTTCGTGTTGGTAGTGTGTTAAAGTATTTAGTAAAAACTTCAGTGGCAATATTTGGCTGAATTCAAGCCCCAACCTTTCAGTCGCCTGAAAACCATAACCTAAGAGGTTTACGCCAAAGCCCATGTGTCCACCAATGCAGGTCTCTAGCAGTGTTTATTGTCACATAGATAAAGAGGTGATTAAACTATGTTAATGAAGAATAAATCGGTGCTTAAATTGTATGCATTATTTGACCTGACCTATGGCACACCAGTAATCGGGTTATTTTCAAGATAGACTTGATTCAAATTCAAGTTGGCAAATTATATCAGAAGATGGGAATCAAACACGGTACATTTGTATGTATGCTCAAAGCCTTGACTACTGAGCTATACAAGATTTCCCCGTTCTCAGAATCACAACCAATTATAATATCTTAAGTTTGCATTAAATTAATTAACTCAATGAAGATCAAAGTCCCATAACAAAATGTTGATAAGCATATGCAACTAATTCCTAGAAAATCAATCACTATAACCTAAGAGAATTATATATATATATCTATATATGTGTGTGTGTATGTGTGTGTGTATGTGTGTGTGTGTGTGTGTGTGTGTGTGCGTGTAAATTTAATAGATACACATTCTCTTTTTCTATTTTAGCTTCTCTTACTATAAAATATATTTAAAAATACCTAAAAGTCTTGTATCTACTTCAATGTGTGATTATCAACAGCCATTAAATAAAATTGGTAAATTAGATTGGTAAGATTTCCAATTAGAGCTGTACTCAAGGAGATCAAATATTTTGATTTTGTTAATCCTAAAAATTGTATTATAACATTTATAGTAAAATGTAAGTTGAACAAAAATTCTAAACTTAAACTAATAAATTTCAAACGTGAGAAATTACCGGCTAATTAATAGCCATAGTATAGATTACCACGATGAAAAGTGGTTGGCATTCATACTACCAGTTGTAAAAGTGGTTTGTCCTGGTTTTTACAACTATAGCTTACACATCATAATAATTCATCATGTTTTAAGGGGATGACAAAAATATATCTTGCTAGTTGCGTTGGAATTTATCTAGGAGCGTAAATAAAAGTAAATGGCATTTAGACGATTTTGTAATCCATTTGGAACTTTAAAAGATAGTCAAAGATAGAGAGTGTAAAAGGCTAATGCTACACAATTTACATTTTATCGCTTGACTACCGATATTTCGTATATCTGACTTGCATTGAAATCTACTAACGGATGATCAATTATTTCGTGGCTAAACCAAATAAAATGTTAGGTTTAACTTCTGATTGGTCACTCACAAGATAAAACTTCCTTTTAGAACTAATATAAAATGTGGTTTTAATAAAGCACTGGCTGCATAAATATTGGATTAATTTTTTTTTAATTCGAGGTATCTAACGTGCACTTTCTGAACCAACTGAATATATCAGCACATGAAGCATAAACTACCATAGCTCTAAATCAGAAACAACATCCAGTAATCCAACTGCTTATTCACCACTGTTAAAGGAGAAGTTTAGTCCATGCCGAGCCCAGGATTCTTAGCTCAGTAGAGGTATATTCGCTACAAACTGAGGGGCTTGGGTTAAATTGAGCTATAACCTTGTGAACTGTACTGATAAACATTGTCCAGTTTGTCTTGCAAAGTGCTTTCATAGGGAAAACTTTGATCGTCCAAAAATAAGCTTTCATGTATTATTATTAGCACCGCGTCTTACTACCCGTTCGGGTTATCCGCACTTACGCTAATGTGTAGTGGTAGGGTGATTGTGAGATGAAATGGAGGACCTACAGTTTAACGTGGAATCCGAACCACAGTGGAAGGCCTGGCATTCCCCACATTCACAAGATGTCTTGTGAGAGGTGAAGGAAGGGTTTGATAATCAGATAAATCTGTGCCGAGACCGAGGATTGAACCCCGGACCCCCAGCACAGAAGTCCAACACCTTACCTCTAGACCACCAGGTCACCTACAAGCTTTCATGTAAGAAATTAGATATACAGGGTT
Source organism: Timema douglasi (assembly GCA_901482245.1). NCBI lineage: Eukaryota > Metazoa > Arthropoda > Insecta > Phasmatodea > Timematidae > Timema > Timema douglasi. The sequence goes on from CABEEJ010001966.1 coordinate 10,158, forward strand.
TTAGAATTAAGGTGACGATACAAAATAATGAACTTTTCTGGGCGTTGTGCAAATCTGGAAAATTAACTATTACGTGGTGGCTACAAAACTTTTTATATTAAAATTCCCCAACTTTTTCAGGATTTCCGGACAGCATTAAAAAAAAAGTCCCAACAATCTTTTTACAGTTTTTCTTTGTGATTGACTATTTATAAAGTTTTTTTTTACTTTTATCACGTATTCTAAAAAAAATCCTAAAAGCTAATAACATGAACATTCTTATAGGTTACTCTGTACTAAATGTTTTAGATATTATTTGTGGGACTGCAAATTTGTTATAAAACAAATATTGTACAACTATTTCATGTTAAAAATGTCGTATTTAGGCAAGACATTTTGTTAACATCGAAAAACAAAATCTCTCACATTTGTTTTTGTGTTTAATTGATGAATTAATAGGTTTGTTTAGTCAAGTATTTAAATGCCGTGATCTTTCCTTATTTTTAATCAGATTCCAGTATTGCCCTGTTTTCTCTGTGTGTAAACACACTTTATTAATTTACTGTTATTTCATCCTGTGCGAATATTTCAATAGCTCAGTTCTAGAATATTTGTCATGATTAAAATTGAATTTTCTTAGAAAATTCTTAAATGAGGAGAAAAATAATCATCAAATTCTAAGTTACTTGTTAAAGTAAAGCCATAGTTGAGTTTTGGGGAAACTATATATACACATGTAAAAATAAATGTAAATATGTATTATCATTTTTGTGAGGTAAAAGCTTCGATAACATTCTAAACTTAACAAATATCAACTGATTTCCACCAAACTTGGTAAAGTAAAATCATAGTCCAGTTTTGGGGAAATTATTTCCCAATATTTATAATATTTCATAGGTAAACTAAATCATCAGCAATTTTCAAAATTTTCATTTTGTAAGTAAATAAGAAACACACTAAATAAAAGGTTGATGTTTGTTTAGTTTAGGGAAAAGAAAATGTTGGAAAAATATAAAATAGAATTTAACACTGAATTTTATAATAAATTAACTTACTTCCCCTATATATATATATATATATATATATATTAGATACCTCACTGATGCAAGCTATAGTTTATAAAGCCCCTGACTATTAACTTTTAATTTTAAAATAGTGCTTATTAAATTCCAGGAACCATGCATGGATACACTCTCTCACGTTTTATCTACGTACATTTAGCTTTATATCTCACCCAATCTTTTTTTCTCTAACTTTTTCTCTTTAGATTCCTCTCTTTCAAGTTCTTTCTTTAAAGTTCTTTATTTCTATTTCGAGTTCTCTCTTTCTGTTTAATGTGCTATTTATCTCTCATTTTCTTTATCTTGCACTCTCACTTTCACTTCCTACACTCTCTTCACTTTCTTTCTCCACCCATCTCGCTTTTCATTCCACTTTGACCCTTTTTTATCTCTTACTATATCTCGCTTTTTCTCTATCGCTCTTTAGTTCTCTCATTTTTTCGAGTTTCTTCTTTCCCTTTCATGTTCTCTCAAACTCTCGCATTCTATCTCCTGCTTTCTCACTTTCACTATTTAGAGGAACCGGTACTGGATTTTCTATATTCATTACTTATTATTTATTAGACTCATTACTTTCGCTGGAGTGTAGAGGTAACATTACTACGTCCAAATTAATCCAACGTTAAAAAAAAGTTAGTGTAAAATATTTTATATTTGATTGTTGTAATACATAAAGTACTACGTGGTCATCATCGTTTCATTCGTGTATTGTATGTTTCAAACTGTGATCTTGTACATCGACCAGACATGACGCATCCATTTTCCCGGAACATTAACACGTTTATGAGAGTACACATCAAGTTGTTAAACTTCTTTTTGTTTTTCAATCACTCATACCAACAATTTCACGCAGTACGGTGTGCGAGATTTAATCTTCAGAACTGTTAGATTTAATTTAGGGGTACCAGATTAAATGTAGATAGTTCAATCATAAATGCTAACTGTTAGAGAGTATTACGATTTAACAGTAAAACTAACATAAACCATCATTATATAAACGCTTTGTAACTTAATTATGTACAATTTCATTATGCACGCTGTCAGTAATGTGTATGCGTTGTCTTATTATATTAAGATTTGCTGTGTGAGCTGGTCCATTTAAGGCAAAGTAGGCCTTTTGGCACTCAAGCTATAGTTTAGTAGCACATGAACAAATGATTGTTCTGGTCTTAAAATAGTGATTTAGATATAGATTATCCTTTAAACAAATAAAATAATTTCCTCTCTGATTAGCTGCACCGACTTATAGATACTATAAAAGGCTGTAAATAATCTGTATAAACAATTTAGAACCTCCACCTGGAAGAGGTTTAAATGTCGCATGGTTTGTTTCCCGAAAGGATGGAACTCGAATCCCAGCCGGGTGTGCTGATTCCCCCACCCCCCTAAATTGTTTACACCATTCTTTCTTTCTCAGCAATGGTGGGCGTATTTCCTCTCAAATCTACTTTCCTTATACTTATTTTGTTTAGTGTAAATATACTAAAGGATCAAATGGGTAAAAAGATGTGATGTACATAAATAATAACAAGAAAAAAAAATCTCGACTTTTTTTTTTGTGAAAGAGTAACATTTAATGAGAAATTTTGAGAGTTGAATTAAAAACATTTGTTTTGTAAATATAAATATGAGAATCATTTAAACCTATTTTTGATAAATTTTAAAGTATATACATTGCCCCGGAAAGTAAAACGCTGGAACACACTCAGTTACAGTCCTAGTGTTTAGGGCTTCTGAGCCAGTCAAACACGACAGCACACATTTAGCTCTTTGTTTCTCTGTTAAGGACTGGCTACACGGAGCCGCACCGCAACACATTTTTCCGGTGGAATGCTATCCATATCATGATCATCGATGTCATAAAATCACAGTGACCTTGATTTTAAAAGAGCAGTGATGTATACCAGTGAATATTCACAGTGATTGGCAGTCACTGTGTCAGCACTTGTAAAACTAGGTATTTCTTTCACAGCCATTTCACGTATGACGCTGTAGTTATTGCTTCCAACATTACGTACAAACTAAACAATATTATATAAAACAACATAGTGAACAACAAACACCCTTCTTCTTAATTATTAGCTAACTTAAACTTTATTCTTCGTAATTAATAGCTAACTTAATTTTATAAAAATAGATGAAAACCTAGGCAAGTAAAAATAAAAATGTCTTTTGTAATAGAACTCAGTTTTTAAAGAATATAAAAATGGTTAGAAAATGCGGTGCGGTGCGGCCCGTGTAGCCACTTGCTAGAAAATTCGTTGCGGTGCTATGCGTTGCGTTGCGGTGCGCGTCGGTTCCGTGTAGCCATACCTTCAGTTGACAGTATTGCTCCCCACGATTTGGGAGAGGAAGGAAATGAAGTGGGCGATGAATCGATTAATTGCGGGATACGGTGGTCATCTAATTTACTCTTCGTATACTGTGCATTTAAAATCACTATCTTATTGTACGCTAAAGTGGTTAAATTTTTATTATTAGCACCGCGTCTTACTAACCGTTCAGGTTATACGCACTTACGATAATGTGTAATGGTAGGGTGATGTGAGATGAAATGGAGGACCTACAGTTTAACGTGGAATCCGAACCACGGTAGAGGGCTGGCATTCCTCACATTCACAAGATGTATTGTCAGAGGTGAAGGAAGGGTTTAGTAATCAAATAAATCTGTGCCGGGGCTGGTGATTGAACCCCGGACCCCCAGCACAGAGGTCTGACACCTTACCCCTAGACCACAAGGCCACCCCAAAAGTGGTTAAACATTTTGACACAAAATATAGCTAAGTGGCTAAAATATTGTATTGGTAGACATGTGGGCTATGGCGTTTTTGGACCACTTGCATCTAAGTGAATAAAATCGAAGTGTGGCAACAAGAAAAATATTGAATTTACATATTTAAATGAATTGATTCACACCTACAGGGTGGCCATAAAGTCTGGTTAAATAAGCAAAGTCAAAACAAGCACAACAAATAAGGCTGGCCAACAATAAAAACATATCCAGCTTCGGTGGCCGCGCTGATCTTGCAATAAACTGGACTGTAGGGTGAATACGGGGAGATCAGGGTTCGATCCCAGTCGGGTGCATTGAGGGTGGTTTTACCTTCATGATTTTCCACTCTCCCTTCATGCAAATTTAGGAGCACTTCCTCTAAATTAAACATTCCTAGTCCATAACTCATTATTGTAATTAGTGCATTGGCGTATAACCTGAGCAGTAGGGGTCTAGTAAGACGTGGTGCTAAAAATAATACTAACATGTTATGTAATATAATTTAATGTCCTAACATATTTTAAAACACATGTAAGCACGCATATTTGTGTATATTTGTATTTGCCAATGTGCCCAGACCTTATGGCCACTCTGTAAATGGATTGAAGCAAATTGACACAAAGAGAAGAAAATTCTTGGATTCGACAGCATTGCTAGGCGAAGTTTTGTATCGTCGATGATTTTGTGCAATTTCGTGAAAAATTTGGCAAACTTATGTTATGTTGTCAGTGAGCAAGATTCTGAAATATTTTATTTTCGTTGTTAAATGTTAAAAGTTTGTGGGGTTTGTTTATAAAGTTAAGCTGCAATAGATGAGAAAAAATAATTAATTTAGTTCAATGTTATAGATTTATTAATGATAAATAAAACAAAAACTAAAACAATTTTTATTTCTTTTGCACAGCATCTATATTCCATTCACGGTAGGAATTACTCTCTGAAAGGTCTTTTTTAATACCAATATTCTACTATATATTAGATTTCTAGTAGGAAAAAAGGCCTTTCAGAAAACAATTCCTACGGTGAACAGACTTTAGATACTCACCAGGACTACTCGCATATTTGATAAACGAATTGGGTAGGGATCAGGATGATACAATTTTAAAAGAAATGTACCAATTTTTTACGTGGGG
>CABEEJ010001966.1:39434-74040 GCA_901482245.1 Timema douglasi
ATCTTAGACTCTGCCTTAAACTATGAGTGAAGAATGACCATGGGCACGGGACGAATCCTGGATAGCTCAGTGGTAAGAGCATTGGCGTACTAAGCCGAAGGTCCCGGGTTCGATTCCCGTGTCCAGGTGTCATTTTTCAATTTTCAGAATATGATATAAATAATAAAGTTGAAATAATAGATACTAGATTATTTTTAAGTGATCACATCAAAGTACGATTCAATTGGCTAATGGCGTATAATCTGAACATGTAAAACGTGGTAATTAGAGAAAAAATGCTACAGTATTTGGTTGATAAGGCTGATAGTTTTTGTATCTAATATGTTGTAATAAACTCACATAATAATCTAACATAGTAATAAGTAATCACTATTTACAAGTCAGAGAGAACCGGATTTGAATATGAGTATTGAATAGATTTATTGTTTTTACTGTCCATGGGCAAAGACAAATAATATACCCAGACACTCAACCTACATGTTAATATGGTTGCTCTTCTTTAGACAGCTGAGTATTTCACCACTAGGATCGCTGCGGTTAGTCCTATCATCACAAAGCACTGACACTAGCGAAGCTCAGTGTTGAAAGACTCAAGGTGGCAAAAGGAGCGCATCGAAACTCCCGTAAGGTTGAGAGTCTGTTTCTTACGTGTCTGTGTCCACGGGTTGAACACATTACCTCCCCATGTACTAACATATGCTATTTTGCAATAAGTGACCTACATCGATTGTCGCTCCATCTAAAGCGTCACTCTTGCAATATAATGTTTTGCAAGTAAAGGGAAGGATCCCGGTTAGATGTAAATAGGGTGTTTTCTCCTAGATTGTGTCTCATTCTCCTCAACGGAAATGGGATAAATTTACTCTAAATTGTACCCTCCTCGTCCTGATTTTTAGCACCACGTCTTTATACCCGTTCAGGCTACACGATTAGCTTCTAATTACGCTAATGTTCTAGGGATGATAAAGGTTGAATTTAGAGGAGTTCACCCGCATTATCGTGGAGAGAGAATGGATTTTTTAAAAATTGTCTTTGTCATTAGTGTAAGAAAAATTGTCCTTAGTCATTAGTGTAAGTGAATAAGGATAACTAGGAGGGTAATAGTAATATGTTATACACACAAAGAAAACTATCTATATTTATGATTAGATTGGCCACGCTCACTACTTACTTTTTTTATTTGAATTATAACGTGAACTTTCTTAAAGGACGGATTATATAAGCACACGAGCATTTCAATGAGCGAGAGCAAAAGCGCCTATTAATGTTGCCGGGAAAGGCATTTTCACATATCCTGCAGGATTTTTTAAAATGCCAAAATCGACATAGGACCTATGGCTTTGCTTCCCTTTCGAAGAAAGTTGTGCTACGAATGTTTATCGCTCAAGAAAAAATCCGTCAACCCCAGCTGGATTTGAACCACCAACATCGGCTCCTGAGGTGAGCACTTTACTCCAAGACCATCGAGGTCTAACGTATTATAAGTATTTAAATAATATGATAAACTTAATTAAACACATTACATTTCCTAAAGCTACAGTGAGAAGCCTTAAGTATTATTTTGTTTTGTGTCTGAATATTATATATCACATTCAAATTAGAGACAGTAATTTTATATATTCAAACGAAATCAAATTGCTCTTAAAATGAAAGTGTATAAAAATTTATCAAGTCATCTTTGGATAAAATTAGTTAATGAATGTACTAATCACATTTTTAAATAAAATCGGACAACATTCTTATAGACTTTTAATAAAGAATAATTAGTTAAAATTAAGATTAAGAACAGTTGTGTGACAAAACCAATCATATAGTTTCAAAAATTCTAAAATATAAAAAGGTAAGTATAATAGAATTTTTTTAATAAATGTTAATGTATATAAATGTGATTTTCAACTAAAGACTTGTAGTAACCAAAACAAATTTCGCAATTCTATTTTTTAAATGTTTGGTTTTAGTATTTAGAAAAGAAAACTGAATAATTATTACAAAATTTTACATAATTATGTTTGACGAGCTCTCTTAAGATATGAAATTAAAATCTTTGTGGGTAATATTTTAACCTCCTTACCCCTCTCATGTATTCGAAAAGTCATGGATGAAGTGTACTTTTCTATAAATAACTGTATGTAAAGTTTCCTTGTAATACTTCATCCATGGTGAATACGCCTTTTCAGAAATAATTTCAATATATTGAGCTTTAAACTTTTTTTTGTCTATAAAAGATCAACTCCGTTTTATTAGAAAAATCATGTGACATGCTGGCTCCCTCTACCCAATAGGAACCTAGCCTTCACAACATCAGGTTGCCAGGAGTTATCCAATTAGTTAGTTTTAACATTGGGGACAAGGGGTCCAAGAAGCAAGGGGTAGGTCATATATAAGCCACTTTTGCCTATGTACAGTGCCAGCAACACAGAGTAATAGAGTAGTATATTAATAGACAGTGCCAGTAACATAAATCTATACAGTGGACAGCAATACACAAGAACTTTGTAATAACACAGTGATGACAGTGCCAGTAACATAAACCCATACAGTGATGACAGTGCCATTAATATATTAATAAGTAGTAGTAACATAAATCTACACAGCACACAGTACTCAGAACGCGGAAAAACAATCCGTAAATCTACAAGAACTGTATCATTTTATATAATATCTTCAGTACCTAAGGTGTAATCATTTAAATAAATCGTGTGCAACATTAAAAGTCTTGCTCATTTCATAAGTATAAGTATCACATATAATCAGGTAACATAACCGTGTAACAAGTGCGTAGTAAGGCATGTACGCGTCATCATCATAAAACCCAGATATCATTATAAATAGTGCCCAATCACAGGGCAATATCAAATAAATCCTATATCAATATAATAAATGCCCAATAGCAGCACAAATAGCAAAATAAAAACCCGATATACCATTGCATCATCATCAATATCATAAAATGTTTCCAGGTAAGTTAAGTAAAATGGCTCCATCTTCCTCTGTCCGTCCACTATTATTCCTCATTTATTTGTTTTTTCCTAAATGGTTTTCCACTCATTCACTCTCTGTCTCTCTCTCTCTCTCTCTATGTAAATGCAGCTAGATTATAAATTCAACCTTCCTCATCCCTAACCTCTTATCGTAATCAGTACATATGCGTAAAGCTCTAACGGGTAATAAGACGCGGTGCTAAAAATATTATGTTGTATTTCTTTTTAAACTTAATATATTAAGAAATATACTTTATAAAAAAATATAAATACAATTGCCATCAGAATTATATATATTTCATAGCTAAAATAAAATATAAACCACAGATCACGTCTGTATGTGTATCAAATATAAATGAAATATCCCAATCAGTGTAGAAGTGAGTAAATGATAAACAAAGAGACAAATAAAATGCTAGTAACTGGATAATCATATTAGTCTCTATCCGATAGATTAGAAAACAGTATAAGAAGCACATCAGGTAAACAAGAACGTTAATTGGATTGTTAGAGAAAGAACGACCAATTAATGACTGATGCATTCATAGACGCTTTATTCCTACCTCCACCCTCAAGCCAGAGGTCAAAATTACTGCGTATACCAGTGACAAACCTAAACCAAATTATCTGAATAGCACACGCAGTTTCAGATCAGTAAAAATGCTGCTTTAAATCAGTACACGTGGCATCAGCTCAGTACATAATATGCGGCTTCAGCCCAGCACAAATGCAGCTTCAGCTCAGTATAAATACGGCTTTAAATCAGCACACGTGGCTTCAGATCTGTACACGTGGCTAGAGCTTTGTACACGTGTCTAGAGCTTTGTGCACGTGTCTAGAGCTTTGTACGCGTGTCTAGAGCTTTTTACACGTGGCTTGAGCTCCATGTATGTGTGTAGAGCTCAGCACATGTGGCTTCAGCTCAGTACACTTGGCTAGAGCTTCGTAAGCGCGGCTTGAGGTCAGCACATACGGCTAGATCTCAGTACATATGTCTAGAGCTCAGTATATGTCTCTTGAGCTCACTACATGTGGCTTGAGCTCAGTATAATATGTCTCTTGAGCTCACTACATGTGGCTTCAGCTCAGTAAATGTGGCTTGAGCTCACTACATATGGCTTGAGCACCGTGTGTGCGTCTAGAGCTTATTACATGTGGTTAGAGCTCAGTATATGCGGTTTGAGCTCACTCACTACATGTGGCTTGAGCTCCGTGTATTTTTCTCGAGCTTAGTACGTGTGGTTTAGAGCTCAGGATATATGGCTACAAATCAGTATATTTGTCTTGAGCTCACTACATGTTGCTTGAACTTAGTACATGCGGCTTGAGCTCAGTGCATGCGGCTAGAACTCCGCATATACGTCTAGAGCTCAGCACATGTGAATTTAGCTCAGTAAATGTGAATTTAGCTCAGTACATGTGGTTTGACCACAGTTTATTCTTCTAGAGCTCCGTACATGTAGCTATAGCTCAGTACATGTGGATTTAGCTCACTACATGTGGCTTTAACTCAGTACATGTGGATTTAACTCAGTACATGTGGTTCGAGCTCAGTATATTCTTCTAGAGCTCAGTACATGTAGCTGTAGCTCCGTATATGTGGAGTGAACTCAGTACATGTGGATTTAACTCAGTACATGTGGCTCGAGCTCAGTATATTCTTCTAGAGCTCAAGTACATGTAGATATAGCTCAGTATATGTAGAGTGAACTCAGTACATGTGGATTTAACTCAGTACATGTGGCTCGAGCTCAGTATATTCTTCTAGAGCTCAGTACATGTAGCTATAGCTCAGTATATGTGGAGTGAACTCAGTACATGTGGATTTAACTCAGTACATGTGGCTCGAGCTCAGTATATTCTTCTAGAGCTCAGTACATGTAGCTATAGCTCCGTATATGTGGAGTGAACTCAGTACATGTGGATTTAACTCAGTACATGTGGCTCGAGCTCAGTATATTCTTCTAGAGCTCAGTACATGTAGCTATAGCTCAGTATATGTGGAGTGAACTCAGTACATGTGGCTCGAGCTCAGTATATTCTTCTAAAGCTCAGTACATGTAGCTATAGCTCACTATATGTGGAGTGAACTCAGTACATGTGGCTCGAGCTCAGTATATTCTTCTAGAGCTCAGTACATGTAGCTATCTATAGCTCAGTATATGTAGAGTGAACTCAGTACATGTGGACTTAACTCGTCACCATGGTTGGGTGTAGACGGATCAAGGGTTAATTTTTTTTTCTAAAAAAATATATCTAGCATGTTGTCGAGGTCAAATTTGTGCGTGACTACAGTGGATTATGTAACACAATGCATGGGTATTTTCCTCTGATTAATGCTTTCACGAAATGTAATCTAGGGTCGATTTGCCATCAATATGGTCATCGTATCTGATACTCGTTAAAGTCACTATAGTGGTGTATATAACTGTAATATAGTCATACGCCAAGTAATGTGCACTACACCTAGTACTGAGTATATCCTCTGGTCAAAAGTAATTGCTATGTAACGCAGAAATTGATGTATGAATACATAAAAGTGGCTAACATAACTGTCATACAAGACCGAATTGACGGGAAACATACTATACACCTGATCATCATCACCAAAGACAAAACCTCAAAGGGAATCTTCTTGGAACCAGGTCAGATCTCAGCTTGGATATAAATGTATTAAAGCAATCCGGGAGATGTGTAGAGTCGCAGTGGCTCAGTAATATATAGGCCTAGGACACAGAGAAGGAAAGAACAGAGCCACAACCGCTAGGTTAAATGTGTTGCACTCCTTTTCGAAGCTTTACTCCTTCATTGTCGGGATCGCTAGGTGCGATCACCAGTGGCTACAGCCCAATCAAGTGAGCATTTTTTAAACGACTCACTTTAAACTCGAATTTACTAGAAGGCATATACAAAATATGAGCTCCTCGAGTTAACCTGTTGGCTGGCTGTCACCGAGCAAGCTTCAGGTAGCACCCTCCCCCGTTTCTAACCCCACCCCTTGTCCTTAAGTACCCTAATTCTGCCACACAAATAAGTTTACTCTCACTTCACATTAAAAATAAAACTTGAAACACAATGGACCTTTTATTTATTTATTTACTAAGGGACTGGCTGTCTGCTGCAATTATGTGTTAAGGAGCACTGAGGATAATTACAGACGTTTAGAAATACCAATTTATTTAAGAAGTGGCTAGATATTTTTTAATATTGTTTTCACCAAAATGAAGGTGAAAGTTCTGACCAGTTAAATAGTTTAAATTTTTATTCTAAAGATTTTTTTTTAATGTGTGATATCTTATATAGAATCTTATAAAACTATCCCACACATTGTGATGCTACCAAAACATGACTATTTGATAGAGGAAGACTAGATACCATACCACGTGGCCATGAATGCAGGTCTATAATAGCTATTTGATGCTATGTATTTAAAATCATTAAATTATACTTGAAATAATTTAAAAAGTGGTATTTTCCCGTTGTAAATTAAAATTCCCACACTCAATTATTTAAAGTTAAAACAACATATATAGGATGGTTTTAAATAGTTCTAAGGGTTTCTGTTATTTAAAATTACGCAGTAAGCACTAAAGTTAAACTACTGTATTTTGTGTGAGTACATGGATGCAGGTCGGATAGTAATATATAAAGCTATTGCAGACAAACGGGATGGTCAGCTATGTCTCGTGGGCTTTTAGTTTGGGAATCCTACCTTATCATTCGACTACTAAAGGGGGCTCTGTCTGTTAGTAAAAGTTAAATTAGTTTGAAATTTTAATCAATCATATAGGGCCCATATGTATAAATTATTATGTACAGTTTATTGAAGCATTTATTCAACATATTATAGACCCTACACTCCATTTATCTTAAAAGTTAGCAAGCTTTCTTTTATGAATTACTATGATTTAGCAGTGTGGCTTATAAAATACGGCTATAGGCTAGGCTAGTCTAGTCCATTAACGTATTGATGTCACCTTTCAGTGTAAGCCGATTGTAGGCTACATAAATTTTTTTTATACGTGAGATAAAAAATAAATAGGTATCTCAAAATGCTTTCTTATATCCTATTTAGCATATTATTTTTATTAAATTAATGGTTTTCTAAATAGAAACTAATAAGTATGAAACCATACACATATCATTTTAACGTTATTTTACCATCACAAATTAAGATTCAATGTTTATTTGTTTTACCGTTCGATCTTTTTAAATAATTTGCATACAAGATAGAACGGAAATTTCACTGTAAACTCTGCATGCATACATTAACAAAGTGTGATGCTAGCATGAAGTCATGACATGATTATCTATGTTTTCATAGAGCATATATCAATAAAGGGCATGATGACTTAAGGAGTCTCCAATCCCCTACAGATATGTTCACACACATATCCTAGAAACATTTACTGAGCAATTTCCTTATGTGCAACACAAAGAAGGTATTGTACATATAATGTTAAGAAAGGCATTGAAGAAAATAAGGATAATATAGCCTCGTTGGCTTAAGCAATGCAAAAAGCACTAGCTATTTTTCACAAAGCCATCTCCTTAAAGTTAGAATCCACAATCACTTGTTGTGGACTGCAAAGGATAATATTTAATGTTTAGGGAAACCAAAGCAGAAAATATGGAAAGTATTACATCAATAATATAATCTCGTTAAGTGAATTTTGGAGAGTTGAGTACTTGTGACTTTAAGCCGATTTTGATCCCAATTAAATGTAATAAATTAACTGTGTTTTGACATATGTCTATGAATCTGGACTCTTGTCTCAAAAGTAATATTTTGTAGCGTGTTCAATTTTGAAACGTTGAAATAATGTAATGAGTTATAATTAGTTTTAATGTTGAATAGTTGTGATTGTTTTATAAACAAAACCAACTGTTTGGCTTAAGCTTTAGATTAACAACTTTGGCTTTTAATTAGTAGGATTAGACAGGTGGTATGTTTCAATAAAACATTTTAGTTGTAAAAGTGTGTAAAAGCTCAAATATGTACCGGTATTTAACTAAACACTCTCCATAAGACTATATAAGTATAGTTTATAGGTTAAAAATAAATAAAATATTTAAATAATGGAACATTATGACTTTATAAACTCGAACTTACATAAGTGACCAATGTAATATTTACTACATTTTGCTTCTTAAATTGTGATTATTTCACTCCATAGTGTCATTGAACCTTTATTTGAAAGTAGTTTTAAGAATGTATAGAAATGTGTTTGCACCATTGAAGCGTATAAGACTATGTATGCTCATATTTACGTAAATAGACAATTTTTACTTCTCTTGATAACTTGAAGAGAAAAGTACTGTGCGTGTAAAAAAAAGTCCAAATTTTGATAACTGTTAACCCCCCGAAACCAAAAAGGTGTTTTTTGCGATGCCGTCTGCCTGTGTGTCTATATCTAGGCCTAGAACCAACACCATTTTACTGATCAGGCTAAAACTTAATATATATGATTTTTATAAGTTTCACCAGAGGAATTTTTTGAATTAGATATCATTCCCTAAACTTGAGGGTAGTTTACTAAAGGTAAAAAAAGAGAGAAAACAAGCTATCTCAAAATCCACTGTAACGATTTTTATTAAGTTTAGATATGGGCATTGTTTATCATTATAAACTAAATGGCCGTTCTAATCATCCCATGAAATTCATTTTAAAAGTAACTTTCATAGGCAGATATTGCAATTTTAATCATATCTTCGCAAGTATTTGAGACACGAAATAACTAATTATTGTAAGGTAGTAGTAAAATTAAAATTAAAAAAACCTTTACTTGAAATATATTTTTATAAAACCAATAGGGTGTTGCCCATAAATTACATAAGACTTTTTTTCATTCAAACTCTCCCTTCGACGAAAGGGACTGTGAGATTTTTCTCTCACCCCTCTCCTCTTACCGATCTCACGTAATTTTCTTAAGATTTGGTAAATTATATTATTTTAGACAAAAGGATTGGTTATGTGAATTTATAGAATACTTATCGCAGTAAAATTAGGTGTAACACATCATAAGTAAATGCCAGTTTATAGTTATGTATAGCTGTGTGCGTCTATAGGCTACGCTTCAGCGCCATCTGTCATCGTTAGGCGTAACCTTTTTGACCGCGCGTCTGTAGAAGTGTTTTTTGAGATTTTTTCTCATCATAAACATTGATAAGATCCTTAGTTAAGATGAATTCTGCCCACCTCCACGAAAACGTAAGGAAATACTGATCACCCCCACCCCAAAAAATCCTTACGTAATTTATGGATGGGCCCTAGCTTCCAAGCTATTGGTAGATATATTTTTTTATTGAGGTCTCGGAAAACGGGAATTTATTATTATGCTTTTTGATGAAAATATGAAAAATTTGTAAAATATGAATAATGAAGAATACGTTTCTTTCATTTATGCCTCTTGGTGGTATGTGATGCTCTTTTGTTCAATCATGTTTCTGCAAAAATATATATTATCTGGTTTCACAAATCTTACGAGTTTTAAGTAAATGTTTTCATTTATAGACAAAGGAAAGAGAATGTATATATAGTGCACCATACCATTTATTTATTGAGGTAGGCCTAGTTATTAGCTTTAATAATATGGAAACGAGTTAATATTAGACAACTTATAAACTTGTTTCGTCTTTATTACCACATTATTTCTCACTTAGTGGATACCAAAACTAATATCATAGAATAATTATCTATTTAAAATAATTATCTACAGTTAATTTCGGCAAAATAGTCCATTTCAACTGATATTTAAAAATAATATAACTAAATTTTAAAAGTATAAAGCCCAAATTTGAGGATTTATTATGTTTTCTCTCTTATATTAAACTAAATATTTATTTAATGATATTAACATAAGTGTGGATAGACAGGGATGAGATATGATTGCTTAAAATTCCAAACTACAGGGTCAATTTGGTTTATTAAGACAATAAATGAGGTGGGGGAGTTTGTGGTTTTGTTAAACAAGCTTATTGGTTTCAAACATAGAAATTTGAAGTTTTTAGTAAAGGTTCCTTTTTGGCCCTAGACCAGAGATAGGACTGAATTTTGTGAAATTCATCAACCTGTAGTGTAGGAGATGAAAAAGGAGGGTGGTGGTGGTGGTGGTGGTGGGGATCAAAATTTTTCAAAATTCCCCGACCGTGCATCTTTTGAACTAGTGGACATAGAGCCTTGAAATTTAAAATTAATGTTTATTTATAGAATTGGGTGAGACATTTTTAGGGTTTTTCAAATTGCATCGCCTAAAGGGGGGGGAAGGTGTAGTATATTCTATATCCTCCATTCATGATGAAATTTCATGAGAGTTCATCGAGTCGCAGAGTAGTAATAAGAAATTAATCTATGTATGCCATCCAGACGATGGGTCCCGAGGTGCGTTGGTGAAAAGTATGTTCAAAACTACCAAAACTAATATAAATAAACACTTACCAGGGTGATAGAATATTGAAAGTTTGCAGACAACCAATGGGACCACTCCAAATAATTATAAACGTATGATCATTTTTATTTAATAAGTGGGACCCTGGGACATAAGAAAGGGGTTATAAACAGAATAAAAACCTTTAATGTGTGCTAGAAAATTTATGTTTGACAATCGTTTAGGAGGACAGTTCCAAATAATCAAATAAGTCTTAAAAATTTAAAATTTCTAAATGATAGTTAGAAAAATGCGCTTAAATATTTACAAAACTAATAGAAACAACTAATTCCCAGTGTGGGAGAATATTGAAATGTATAAGTAAAGTAAAGGGAACTGTAAAATTACTATTCTGTATATTTTTAATTTTAAATGGGACCACGAGAAATTGTAATGATGTTGTTTACATAAACACCAAAAAGGAGTAAGGGAAGTTTAATCCTTATGACAGGACTTAGATAATTGGTTATACGACCGCCCTTGTTTTTCATGTAATCTTATAAACCATTAAGTTGTTTTTACATTTTTCTCATTTAACTCTTACACTATTGTTTATTTTATAACCAGGCTAAAAAACATCATTTGACTATCTCTAAACTTAAAATCTTTTCAATTATGTTTACAACTCATGTTATTTTTTCAAGTTTTAATTCATTTTAATTCATTTTACATTGTTTACATTGAACGTTTAGCTATTACTTTTTATTTAAGTTTTACTTTATTCAATTTAATTCTATTTTTTAGATTTACAATTAGTTAAATTTTCATTCATGTTGCTGTAATTTACTTTAAAAAGTGAGTTAACCCATTTCTATTATACTTGTATTCTTACTCAATTTTAAGGTTGTTTCCGGTTACTAACGCCTGTTATTTTAATTCTACTGTGTATATTATTTTTATTATTCTCCTGACTTGCGGCTCACTGTTAAATATTTAACCATTTATATAACAACACTCCAGTGTTTAACCTTTTTACTCATATCATTGTATGTTTTATTCAATGCTTTGACTTTAATTAAAAATAATGCTATGCCGCCTTAACAATCACTTCTTATATTCGACTTTTTGCATTATATTTATCCGTATTATCAAGCATTATCTAAGTTTGTATTATTTTATCATATCTTACACTCCTTACGAAAGAATATTTTATAATGTTTTCTAAAATGTTATATTAATTTGACAACAAAATGTAAAATAAATGGTAAGGAGCTCCACAAGGACTTTTCTCGCTCTATTGTTTGAAAATGGAGATATTTACTAAAAACTCGTAATATATGTGAAACGAAATAATATACACTAGCAAACCCAAGCATAAATTGCACAATTCTATTTTTTAGATTTACAATTAGTTAAATTTTCATTCATGTTGCTGTAATTTACTTTAAAAAGTGAGTTAACCCATTTCTATTATACTTGTATTCTTACTCAATTTTAAGGTTGTTTCCGGTTACTAACGCCTGTTATTTTAATTCTACTGTGTATATTATTTTTATTATTCTCCTGACTTGCGGCTCACTGTTAAATATTTAACCATTTATATAACAACACTCCAGTGTTTAACCTTTTTACTCATATCATTGTATGTTTTATTCAATGCTTTGACTTTAATTAAAAATAATGCTATGCCGCCTTAACAATCACTTCTTATATTCGACTTTTTGCATTATATTTATCCGTATTATCAAGCATTATCTAAGTTTGTATTATTTTATCATATCTTACACTCCTTACGAAAGAATATTTTATAATGTTTTCTAAAATGTTATATTAATTTGACAACAAAATGTAAAATAAATGGTAAGGAGCTCCACAAGGACTTTTCTCGCTCTATTGTTTGAAAATGGAGATATTTACTAAAAACTCGTAATATATGTGAAACGAAATAATATACACTAGCAAACCCAAGCATAAATTGCACAATACTTATGAAAAACTTTTTTTTTTTGAGTCCCAGTTTTAAATTTTATAATTTTGTTTTTAAAGAATTAATGTCCTCATTTGTATGTTTGGACCGATAAAAAAAATCAATGTTGGGTCCAAAAGGGTCAACACTTAGTATTAAAATTTCAACTTCCGATTAAAATTTTCGACATTTTATTAGGTGTTGCAAATCTTCATGCCATCGCATTGCTATTAAATTCCTCATTTATAAATTTTGACCAATAAAAAATGTAAATATTGACTTGAGTCTAAAATGGATATGGGTCATTGTTGTACAAAAATTTCTTCTAAGAGGTTTAAGGAAAAACAACATACACTTTTATAGACTTATATTTAATTACTCTATGGCCTTGGAACATTATTGCGTTACAGCTTAAGTAGTATATCTTTACAACTAAAGCTCACAAAATTGTATTAACATATTTGCCAACATCTCAGAAACTGTTGGATTTATGAAAATCTATTTCAAATAAAAGTTTTATTTATTTTTAATAGTTCTACTATTTTGCAATGATAAGTTATTTATATAAGTTGCGGAGATACGGAAGTTTCTGGTTCTGTAAAGTACCCTAAAATTCATTTTCATGGTAAAATGAAAATAGCCAGTTTATTTATAATTTTAATCAACACCTAGATACGAATTTTAATCAAAATCGTTGAGTTGATTTTGAGAAAATCGATTTTTTCTCTCTTTTCGCCCTTTCTTAAACTACTCCCTATGTTAAGTTTAAACAGACACACAGACATACGTCATTGCAAAGAACACTTTTTAGGGTTTGGGGGCTCTAGAGATGTCGACATCCATCAACATTTCAGGTTATATTTTCTTTTGCGGTCGCAATACTTTTACCTTTTGTGTTCGAAAAGTTTATATATATATTTACGTATATATATTTACGTATAGCTTGGAAGTTATTAGTTTTATAAAAATATGATTTTATTAAAATGTTTGTATTATATAGATTCCTACATATTTGTAACGGTAAGTAATTTCATATCTCAAATAGTTTAGGAGATATAAAAAAAAAATATAATTTACGCATCAGACCGGAGCCCTTAAAGTCACTTTGCCTTAATATTGGGAGAAGCCATTTTGTTTGGAATATTTATAAATGTTTAAAAATGAAATTTAATCAAAATCGTTAGAGCTGATTTTTATAAAATTGACTTTTTCTCTTATTGCTCTTCAGTAAACTACGCTCAATTTTAGGGTTAGATATCCAATTCCGAAAACCCCTCGGGGAAACCCTATGAAAATCCTAGATAACAAGTTTTAGCCCAATCGGTAAAATAGTTTAGGCTCTAGTTGGAGGTACAGACAGACGGAAAGTCAAAAACCACTTTTTTGGATTCGGGGGGTTATGAAACGTCAAGATTCATCATAATCTTGAGTTCGATTTTTTTGACCATCACTATACTATATGATATATTTTGTGCGCCATGTCTTACTTCCCATTACAGATATCCGCGTATTTACTCCAATGAATAAGGAATGAGGAAGGTAAATTTTTTGGGAAATGTGCCCGTATTTGCGTTGAAAGAGAATTTTAAGCATTTTGGGAAAAAAAACTCTCATCTCATTACACTCGATCGGGATTCGAACACTGATATCCCAATCATTTGCAGTTCAGTCTAATGAAAAAGTGAATCCTAAAGTACTGTGACCGCAGATGATGGTCACAAAATATTTAATAATTCATTTCCAAGTACATTTCCAAGACTGCGTGTATCTGTAGAAGCACTGACATATATTTGATTCCAAAACACTCAATTGTTTGAAACGTTTTGTTCAATGAAAGGGGGGTGAGGTGGGGGAAGGGATTACCGCTACCTGACCTGAACTATTGTACTCGTAGAGACAGACATCAACAATTATCTCTCACTCTTTCAGCTTGTCTTTCTCATGAGGAACATTTTTAAAGTGAGTTGTTTTAAATAATTCTCAATTTGGAGCGCTGTTATCACTTGATATTTTAAGTTCTACCTGACTCTAGGGGTGCAGCAAATCTCCCGTAAGGCTGTGTATTTGTTATTTCCTTGTCTTTGGCCTAGGATGACTTAAGAAATGGTATATTCGTTCGTTTCCAGGATACGAAATATATAATTATTTATAGATAGAAAGCCTAATTTGAAGTAAATAAAATAATTTGATTTAGTTAAATAAAAAGTTTGATTTCAGTTTAAAAAGTGGATAAATAAATTTGGTATTTTTAGTTAAAAATGGTAACAAGTCAACTCATTTTAAGTGGTGTTGTGCAACAAATAGAAAACTACGTATAAAATATGTATGTTGTACACCTCAATAGTGAAACTTCCCATTTCATGAATTGGGCAAATTTCTTCTCATTCCGTGAACTGGCTTCTTCGCTTCACTAAATGGGCCAAAATAGGCTAAAATTGAATTAACGCCTGACAATTTCATAAATTGGAATTTATTGTACTATCTACTACAAGCTCAACTAAAATTAGGTTTAAGATATTATATTGATCTAACCCAACCTCCTAACCTAACCTTCACACTAAAACGATTAATAGCTAAATTAACTTAAAGATCAAAATTGTTCTTTGCTTGTCGATTTCATGGACAGGGCAAAAACTTGTCCAGTTCATGAAATGGGCAGCACAAGCACTTCACAATTGATGAACTGAACTATTTTTGGCCTATTTCGTGCAATGGTCAGGAGGAGAGGCCATTTCATGAAATGTGAAAAAATTTGCCGAGTAATGAACTGGGAAAATTCACGAATGGGGTGTTTTATATACCGGGTGTTCATTTGAAAACCTACCACCAAAATATCTCTAAAACAACGCATTTTAGAAAAAAATGTTTTAAACAAATTTGTTTGGTTCTGAGGAGGAAATAAGGTGGTAAGACAGGTATGACCTTCGGTGGCGTTGCTGTAGACCAAGTTTTGCCATTTTAAAAATGGTGGTTTTAAGCCTTTTAAAGTAAAGGCTATCACGAGAAATGAGCCTCACAAGTTTTTGAATCGCTGGCAGCGGGCGTGGCATTAGAATTTGATGGAAAGTTTTCAAATGAACACCCGGTATATATATATATATATATACCAAACATAGGAGGTCGAACAAATATAATTTAGTTAGCTTTGACTTTTTTAAATATTATTTAGCAGCTTTAAACATTTGTATTTGTTTACATTATGGCCTTTAAAATATCCAGTTCAAACACGTGTTTTATAACTGTAAATTGGTAGAGGAATATAAATGTCTTTGACTGAGGTAACCCTTTTAATTAATGTAATTTTGTGATTTTTTTTACAAGCAATTCAGGCCATACTCACGAGTACTAATTACGTTGTATTGGGGATGAGTACGGCTTAATTTAGAGGAAGTGGACCCGTATTTTCGGGGAGGTAGAGTAGAAAAACATTTAGGGAAAACCATCCTCAATGGACCTAACCAGGATGTTATCCCCGATATTCCCGTCATCAGCAGTCTACCTAGTCTATTGTGAGAGTGACGCCTTAGATTTACTTACTCTATGGCATTAGGAACTCGAAAGTTAATTATCGCACTAACAAAAGTACGCCTCCCATCCCTTTCTTTAGCTAATTCTATTAAGTCTATTTAATTACACCCTATCTCTCCCAGGTATATCCAAATGTTATCCTCCCATCTGTGTTTGGGTCTTCCCAGTGGTCTTTTCCCATTGGGTTTGCCATTAAATACCTTCAACGTGGTTAGAGATACTCCTATTCACGCTGCATGACCTGCCCACCGTAGCCTGTGAGATTTTATTACCCTAACAATGTCTGGTGATGAGAACAGCATGGCCGCATTGTCTAAGGCACAACTTTCACAATAGAATAGATTGCCAACAAAGGGGAAATTGTGGTTCGATCCTGGTTGGGTGTACTGATGGGTTTTTTCCTGAATCGGTTTCTCACTCTATATCCATGCAAATGTGAGTAAATGTTCTCTAAATTCGACCTTCCTAATCCCTAACCCATTAGCGTAATTAGTACATAAGCGTATAACTCGAATGGGTGGTAGGACGTGGTGCTAAAAAGAATTAACGGTTACCGTCTGGCTACTGAGGGATTTTATTCGACAAGTTGAATCTCTTAGAGAGTTCCCAAGAGGGCTTGGTTCACAGAAACTATCGAACTGCTTCCAGTATGAACCCGCAGATTAAATTAGATGTGCTCGTTCGTGTCACGCTTTCGATAAAAAAAAAAGCCTTTTGCGTCCAAGCAAATCACTTGCATTATAAAGTAGGCCTACTTTTTGTACGCGTGCCCAACGACGTGGGTCACCATTCTTAATAATGGACAATAAAAGGAAACAGAATAAGTTAGATCGAAAACCGTAGAAAGCTTAGTCAAAAGCTACAATACTACATAATATGTAGAAAAGTTAATAAAAGAGAACGAACACATTGGGAAGTTGAAACGTCCTTAATAATTAAATATGGTATTCTTATTTATGTGTCCAAACAAATAATAATTAGTTATTAAATATTTAAAAAAAAATCTTGACTGCATTTTTTGATGGGTGTCAAATGTGTACATTTTAAACACAAATATTATATCAGACAGTGTCATAAAAGTTGTGGCAGTATGTCCAATACCTAATCCTGGTGCCTAAGTATTTAGGCTTACAGTCCAATATTATGATAGTACAATGTGATAACAAAAAAGTTCTAGATCTACTTTCACGTTTTCATACGTCAAGTCATGTGATATGCAGCTGTCACTCTTGCTATACGTTATCAATACCAGAGCCTGTAAAATAAAACTAATAATATAGTAAAATATTATCAACATTGTCCGCAAAATTTGTGTTTGTATTTTCTAAAATAACCTTTCTATGACAATTGGACTGTCAGGATGAACCCATATAGGCCTATAAACGGTAAAAAATATTTCGTCTGCATCCTCTGGAAATGAATCGAGGCTCTCTACTCCCGTTACTCTTGTAGTTGATAGCTCTCTATAACCATTCAGAAACAGGAATTGGCATTTATAATGTTTACTCCATTCCATCGCGTCCAGCCTTACTCAAACTTATCTCCAACGAAGATATGATACAGATAATTATTCAACAGGCGAGAAACCAGCTCTCTCATGCTCTCGACCGCAGGTGGGTATCTCCACACAATTTGTCACGAGGATTTAAAGTTAAATGAGTCACTGATACAAATGTATAAAAAGCGTGCCACGTTAAAAGATTCCTCTGAAAAGACGGGAATATCCCAAGTATTTTTCACTAATTTATTCATTCTTAAAAAAACAGTTTCTTAAGTTATACATGCAAGGTTGGATATTCCTAACCTTTTATAATGTTTGAATGTTTCCCCCAAAGTTCGATTATAGTTTTAGGTTTTTAAAAACATACATAACAACCAGCTATATTTTCCTAAGAGAAAAACTAATACGTTTAATTATAGTTAATCTTCCGAACAAATGAACTACTTTTTAGTTGAACAAAGGAAATATATTAAGGAGATAATATATTGGTGCTGATCAGATGGTGCAGGTAGCACTAACCAGACTAGGAGTCGAGTGCATGCCCAACTCCGAATGGACAGAAATCACATCACACCAAACTTCGGGTTGTTGATTTAAGCAGAAGAACACTGAGGTAGGTATGAGAAATGTAAAACTTAGAGAAAATATACCTGCATTCACGTGGAGGGAGAATGAGAAACTGTTTAGGAAATTACTCCCTCGTTACACCAGGTTAGGTTTCAAACCTCAAATTTCCTATCACTGATATACCACTCTAGATTAGCCTTGTTCACGTGCTAACATATGCAGGTTATTTGTAAATCAAAAAAGAAACGTAAGAGAATCCATAAACCATACAATCCCAACAGGATTCACTGAAAAAGTTTCCCATCCTACTTGATAATTGCTAGTTCATTTCTTCTCAATTTGTTACCTTTAATTTTGGTCGCTTTTTAGATTGCATTATACATTAGTGTCAAAATCAAAGCAAATTAATACCTCCAGTTAATGTAAATATACATTAATAGTGTGATCTAGTTAGACAATCGACATATTTTTTTAATCAACGCGTCTCACTACCTTTTTCAGGTTATATGCATATATTATAATTACTCTTAACGGGGTAGGTATGAGGAAGGAAGCATTTTAGAGTTAATCTACCTGCATTTACGTGGAAAGAGAATGGGAGACCATTTTGGAAAACCCAATTCAGTGGCGTAGTTAACTAATGCGCTAGTTTCGTATTGAGCTAGACTACCTAGGACGAGTAGATCGAGATTCGAATCTCGGTCGGGTGAGCTGGGGGTGGTTTTTCCTAAATGATTTTCCACTATCCCTCCACGTAAATGCGGGTTCACTTCCTCTATATTCATACTTCTCAATTCCTAGCCCACTAGCGTAATTAGTTCTTAGGCGTATAAACCGAACGTGTAGTAGACGTGGTGCTAAGTATTATTCTTTTAGCAAAGACCACTCTCAGTAGACCTGAATAGGATTCGAACCCCAATCTCACAGTCATTGGTAGGCCAATCTAACAAGTGAATGACGCCTTAGACAATTCGGCCACTAAAGAGGGTAATAAAAATGTTATTTCACAATTTTAACTAGTGTATATTATAATAAAATGTGGTGCTTGAAAAAAAAAATCACGCGAGTAAATTATTATAAAATATAAATAGTGATTAAATTATTTCAAATAATTACAGTACACGAGTTGAAGACAAGGGGTTAAACTCACTATTTTATGCTTATTGCATACCAGTGTTAAGGTAAAGTAATTAATGTATGGGCCTGAAATTTAATATAACTAAAATTCTTGGTAGGAAAAACAGTATCTGGTAGTTACTAGAGTTACTACATATTTTTTAATATATGCATACATCAAGTCATGTTATTTGCAGCTGCCACTTTTCATATATACTATCAATATCTATAAAATAACACAAGTAAGATAGTAAAAGACATCATTGTTGGCCGAAAATTTCATGTTTGAATTTTCTAAGCTATTCTTCCAACCAAAATCAGGCTATAGACATGCGTATGAGGTGTACTCAATGAAATATTTATTATTTTAATAACATTAATAATAATAATATTAATATCATAAACATTTAACTGTGTACACCTCATATTAATGTCTAGTTATACTAAATTTCAGCCCCATACATTATATACTTTACTTTAACAATGGTGTGACAAACGTATAAAATATTAAGTTGAACCCCTTATAACTCGTTAACTGTAATGATTTGAAATCATTGAAACACTATTATTAAAGGCTATAAGCTATAATTATTCACTTGTTAAAATTAACTGTGCAATAACATGTTCACTGTCGATTGGCCTTAATGGATTGTTGTGAAGTTAATAACAATACAATTCTTGATAAAAATAAATATAAATTAAAATTATATAAGGTTCAACTGTTTAAAAGGAAAATTGAAAATAATATTTTATTCGTCATGTTGAGCCTTAGGGATGATTTATGAAACTATGTACAGTAATGCACTTGTTAAAATCGTACAATAAAATTTTTCCTATCGAATGACAATCTATTACGAGATAATCTGGCCAAACTACGTCAAGTATTAACAATATTTATATTTTTCTACTCATACTTTTCACAACAGCGATTTTTGAATGTGTGTGTGAACCCCGTCTTATTACCCGTTCGGCCTATCCGTATAGTTACACTAATGACGTGAGAATGAAAGAGGCAAAGTTCATAGTAGATGCACTGACATATGTGCGATGGAAGTGTGGAGAGCCACTCCCAGTTAACCCGGCCGGGAAATGAGCCTCAGGCTCTCCATTATTGGCAAACCAGACCAAATGAGAGGTTGAGTCTATATCCTGCGTGCCAACCGATGACGGCTAAAACATCAGTACTATAAAGATTTGAATCTAAGGTCAAGGAAGTTAATTTCAAAGAAATTCCCTCATTTTTGAGTGGAAAGAGTATGGAAAACCCCACAACGACCACATGTGAAAAACCAATTCCAGTACAACCAGTAAGAATTTTTTTTTATCGAATATTAAAATTCCAGAGAATGTTTTTTTAGAACCCGCTTCGTCCACCCTTAAATATTAGGTCACAAGTAACGTGTATGAAGTATTTTTTTTACCATTCATAGGAATTTTATACCATTTCTGGCATGTCTTAGGTAACGTGTTAAACACACAAATGAACATAGCTATTATCAATTTTAAATAGAGCTAGGTAACCTAGCCTAACCTTTGTTTGACACATTTTGCAGTTGCATTTATTAAAATCGTTCTACAGTAGTTGGCCAAATTTATATCAATGTAATTGATTATTTAGTTTTTAAGAAATCAATTTTTTAAATTTAATTTTAACATAATAAACTTATTTTACTGGTCTCAATTCCAATGTTCTAATGAATACGCCAGGTTACAGCACTGCAATGTTACACCTGGCTCGAATGGTATTACCTATTTAAGTAACGCGTGATTCGTGGGCAGGGCCCTGTTACGCAAACCTAGGCCTTCACCAAAGGGTGCAAAGTTCCTAAAAAAAAGCATTTTTTTCAGTATTAAGAAAATAAGTTATTTAAATTAAATAAGCTAATAATTATTTATAAATAAATAACATCTAATATAAATAATACTGTATATTTTTATTTTTAAGGAATAATTAACAACATAATTACTTTCATGGTTTTATGACATTCGGGGTGGGATCTATTTGCCGGAAAATCCCTTTGATATTTAAATAAAAGCTTCCAAAAATATTAAGAGAAAAGGAAGGGACTCAATGTTTTCACACATTGATTAATAGGAGTGGGGGGAGCTTGCCACTTCATTTCATTTATTTATCTCTTTTATATTGTTTTTTTATTTTTACGTCGGGTATTTTGGCACCCAGTGATTATTATTATTATTATGTTTATTATTAAACGTTACGCAGGGGGTGTGGTTTATTTATATCATACAGATGACAGCTGAGGGGGGAGGGGTTCAAAGTCTGGCCTAGGTTGCATGAAACCCTTGCGCAGGCTCTGTTCGGGGTTATAATCCCGGTCGGGTGTAATGAGGGCTCTTTTCCTTAATGGTTTTCCACTCTTCCTCCAGGAAAATGCGGGTATACTTCCTCTAAATTCATCCTTCCTTACCCCTAATACATTAGTGTAATTATTGCAACCCAAACAACCTGAACGGATACTACTAAAAGTGCAAAGAGAGCTTATATCTCCGAGGACCGCACTTACATTGAACGCCGAATCGCTCATCTTTTCATTGTTTTCCCGTCACGTGAACACCTTTTTGTTTATAATTCCACCCACCTTGGAGTAAATATTCCAATGTCCTAAGAATATGAAGGTGAGGGGTGAGTTTCCACCGTGTGCACCAAAACTCTCTTAGAGAGAGGCCGGACAAAGCCCTCAATTGAGATTGAACCCCGAACTCCCAAGTTTGAGTCAGACAGACGTACAGGCCTAACTATAACCATGGCGACAAATGATAGCAACATTTAGAACCAGATGAGTTTAAAGAAGGTCCCTCAGATCTGACCTTGAAACTAACAAAAAATGCTCGTTCATTGATTAGTATTGCACTGGTGGTTACATGATCTAAGGCGTCAAGCTCGCAACATACTGAATTGTCGGTGATGGGTGATTGAGGTTTGAATTTCGGCTGAGTGCCCTGAGGTTAGTTTTCCACGTGTGATTTATCATTGGTTTTTTCTCATCCTCTCTTCACGATAATAGTGGCTCACTTCCTCTTAACTACACTTCTAATACTTAAGCCGTTAATTAATAGCCCACGTGCTAACATAAAACACATTATATCCGCATCGCTGAACACTCGGTCTCAATGTCAAGCTCATCGTATCTGGTTTACCTGCGACGGAGAGATCAAGAGTCGAATACCAACCGGATGTTTGTTTTTTGCTAAAATTCTTTTCTTCTCTCCCTCCACAAAAATGAGCCTGCATTTCCTCTAACTTCTACCTTACTCGTATCTAACAGTCTTTATTTAGCACAGCGCCTTATTAACCGTTTGGGGTATGTATTTAGTAATGTGTTAGGTATTAGGAAGATTGATTTTAAAGGAAATGTACCCGCAATCTCAGTACACCCGACTGCGATCTAACCCTGATCTCCCCATCTTTGTCAGTCTAGTCTATTGAGAGAGTAGTGCCTTAGATGATGCGACCACCAAAGTGGGTACCTACCACATTAACGTAAGTAATACGAATGCGTGGAACCAAAAAGGGTGGTGAGATGCAATGAAAATAATACGTAAAAAAACTACACAAAAATAACTGTCGCTTACTAGCACGATGTTGACAGGTTTGATCAAATAACAATATGTATACCTTGATTTTCTAACCAATTGTATTTTAGGGCACCTCTTACGAAATATAAACATACTTTTAGCGGTCCACATTAAAATAATACTACTAAAAAAGTAAAATGCTATAGTAAGTATTAATAATATCTTTCAAAAGTGACATCAGCAGATTACATAACTTTACGTGTGAATATGTGAAAGGAGATCTAGTAACTTTTTTGTAGCTATCAGATAGGTTTATTCATAAGAAAATTATGGTATAGCCTACACTCCGTTTACCTTGAAAAGTAAAAATCTTACCCGGCTTCTTTCCACTATGGTATAGCTTATAAGATAGGGTCATAGTGTAATCCGTCAAGAAGAGACTGTTGCTTCTTTTCAGGGTAAACGAAGTGTACATAGACTATTTTCATTAATAATAAACATACACTTCCTAAGCACGTGGTCATACACGACTTACAAACCAAACCTAAGAAACCCACAATAAACACATTGAATTATTAAGTTTTTATTACTAGACTTTGTTGCCGTTGGGAACGGATATCAAAATCCAAATTATCTAAGGAAACAAATAATAATATGAGATTTAGAGATTTGCGCCATTGTTCATCTGCATCTTTGTGGAGAAATACATTTCCTGTGGCATCCGGTTAGGCATCATACGCAGGCCTGCTGGGTCCCAGTTAATCACGCTACCGCATAACCAACTCTACCTGTTATTTGAGTGAGAGGAAGAACTTAGACCAGTGGTTTCCAACCCTTTGCAGGTTTTGACCCCGATTTTTCTCCCCAGGTTCAACGTGACCCCTTGATAACTTACAAGCGTTCAAGTCCTAGTTTCTAGATTATTATTTTTTACAGAGTCCTACTAACCATCCAAGCTCTCCACATTTAACTACACAAGTGGGATGGGTAGAATTGAGATGAAAAGTTCGCTTGTTTTTGCATGCAGGAAGAGGGTTAAACCATTTAGGAAAATTATCCACAGTACACCTGGCTAGAGTTAACATTTTGACTTCCCTGTCATCGACACACGCTAAGCCCGTGTCCACCAATTCTTGTTTTAATCATTATAATAACCGCTTCGGTGGCGCATAGTTTAAGGTGCTACTCTGACAGTAGACTGAACTGACAAAGTCTGGAAGATGGGGGTTCGATATCGGTCGGGTGTACTGAGGTTTTCTTTACAAAATTATTTTTCACTATCTTTCTCTCTCTCCCCACGCAAATGCAGGTACACTTCCTCTAAATATGACTTCCCTAATCCCTAAAACCATCAGTGTAATCAGAACATATGTGAATAGCCTGAACGGGTAGTAAGAGGTGGTGCTTGGAAAAAGATTATAAGTTACTTCTATTAAGAATACATCAACGCGACCAAGGCGTCGTAAAAGAAAATCAACCATTCCGAGGGAGATTTTTGTACATTATGGTATCAGCGTCACCAGGCTGCCAAAGTAAACTAAGTCCACAAGAAACCCTCAGAATGGGGATAGCCAAAATGAACCTAAACTGTAGCTTAACAGCTTTTATCCTTTTAAGCGCTTACATTTTTATTTGAATTTCGCACTTTCCTCTGATCATTAAAAATAAATTGAAAAAATAAATTTAAAAAGGTAAAACCTCAAAAAGTATTCCGACCCCACCCAAAACACGCAGTGACTCTCAGATCTAAAACTGCTTGGTTTGAAAGACATCAAATCCGGATATGCTTCAGGCGCGAAGTGTGACCTTGCGTTTGCGTGACACGGATGAAGTGGTGATTTCAAACACACGACAAAGCTATCAGCTCAGCTGTTTCCTTTTAAAACAAGGCAAGCTAGACCTATATTAGTGTTCTGGTAGGAAGTAACTTTAATAAAACACTAACACAATTTTGCAGCCAACATTGAGAGAAATTTACTATATTATTGGTGTTATTTTATAGGCATTGTTAGTAACTATCAAAAATGACGGCCACAGAACACAAGGAACATACAACATTTTAATAAAAGGACATTTATTTTCTAATAATGCAAAATTTCTAGAATACTTTATAAGATTATTATTATTACTATCACCGCGTCTTACTACCCTTTCGGGTTATACGCTCTTACGCTAATGTGTAATGGTAGGGTGATTGCGAGATGAAATGGAGGACCTACAGTTTAACGTGGAATCCGAAACCACGGTGGAGGCCTGGCATTCCCCACATTACTTTATAAGAGTTTTGCGCAGTTTGATTGATATAATTATTATGTCATAGGTTCATGATTATATAAGCACGAAATTTTGTTGTGTTTAATCCAATTTCCTCGAAAGAAACACTTTGCCTGACACTAAGGCAAATGCATGTAAGCTATTATTTTGTTTCTTTGAAATAAGAAAGTATACATTTAAAAAAAAATTAGATTGCATAATTCACTATTTTGTGAACTAAACTATATAAAAATAAACAGCGGTTACTCCTACTAACAAAAACAAAGTTATAAAATAAGAGAATGCTATTACAATTGTTATTTGCTATTCTCGACCGTGAAAATTAAAAATTGAATAGAACCCAGGACCCTTGACTTAGCATTGAAAAGATATGTTGCTGTATTGAATAGACTGGTTCATATATATTTGAATAAAAATAAAATGTCAATTGCTATGATGGTGTATTTATCACAGGCACCTATTATATACATTATATATTATACTTATAAATGGACGACAGTAGCACACGATTAACTTATGTGGTACCACGAAGCCATACAACACGCATCACTTAGCCCCGGTCGTGGTGTCTTGTCTGGCAAACCAGGCCTTTATACTGATAATATACTTATTTTCTTTATTACCACCCCTCCCCCCAGTCTTATTACTCGTTTGTGCTGTACGCATTCTTTAATTACGGTAGTGGAATAGGGATCAAGAAGTTGGAATTTTAGAGGGCATTTACTCGCATTTTTGTGGAGGAAGAGTGGGAAACCAATTAGGAAAATATAGACTTCAGTAGAACCGACCGGGATTCGAAAGCCAATCTTCTCGTCACCCTCAACCGAGTACAACACGTGAGTGACACGTTATAGCATGCAACTACCGATGTGGATGACTGATATAAAAGAATGTTCAACATGGTCCACCAAACCTGCAACCTTGACTCCTGGCCGGCCATTATTAGACCTTTATGCCGACATTTAAAATACTTACACTCGTAAAAGTAGGTCGTGATGTTGAACTGTTCATTAGCAGTATTTGTAATGTCAGGTGACGTTCTAGATCCCAAGAATATACTTAATTATGTTGGCAGTAAGGTTTTTATTGTGAATACCAAGTCGATATAAGTAAGTTAAAAAAATAGTTACATAGTGAAACTCAGAAGTTGTTAAAACCTTTATTTAATATTTTAAAGACTTATATACCAGGGCCGTACCATGAAAGGTATTTGGTGAGGTTAGGGGTTTTGGGTTTTAACTATAGCGGTTCTCCCTATCAAGATATTTTAAGGATTTTTTAAACATTAAATCTTTCTTGAAACCATCTGAAATATTTTAAAATATAAATTGGCGTTTTAATATCTATGTTTCATAAATTATTCATTTGGGACATATAATGTGCATATTCTGAATCATCTGATAATTTCAGAACACGACTTGTAAGCTAACTTAATTTTAGAATCCACACAATGCCTATATCTCTGTAATTAATTCATTATGTGAAAGAAGAAGCCAAAATTCCACCAATGATATTTTTTGTTGTTGTGATATGCCAATAACTAGCACCGCCTCTTAACTGGTCAGACTATGCGCATATGTAATCATTACGTTAATGGGTTAATAATGAGGAAGGTTGAATTTTAAGGAAGTTTACTCGCATTTACGTTGAGGGAGAATGGAAAACTATTAAAGAACAACCATCCTCAGTAGGCCTACACATGACCGGGACTCTAACCCTGATCTATCTCCCTGTCATCGGCAGTCTAGCCTATTGTGAGAGTTACGCCTTCAACTATGTGGCCACTGAAGCAGGTATTCCAGGAATCGATTCAGGGACTCTTAGTTATTTAGGCAGACGTACTATCGATTGAGATGCGTGCCGGACAGTAGATACTGTGAATTGTACTAGTCTAATAAGCGTAAACTAGAGGTGGCCATAAAGTCTGGAAGCATAGTCTAAGGCCAAACAAAGCACATCAGAGTTGGACAACAATAATAACAAGTAATGTAATTTAATGTCCTAACTTTTTTTATCTATGTTTATATGTATTCAAAACACGTATAGTCACCCGAGAATGCAAGTGTGATATCTCCAAAATGGTTAAATTTGAGATATTTAGTGTTTACGGTTATTTAGAATACATATGATTCACGTGCGGTGAAATTTAGACTACTATATAATTACTTAAGAAGATAAAAACTCGAGTTGTCATCTAGTAACATTGGTTTCATACACATGGTCAAACTTCAACGCTCTTTTAGACAAAAGTGAAAAATTGGCCATAGAACACTTGCATTCTCGGGTGACGGTATATTTACCTCTATTTTTGTAACTATATATTTTCCTGTGTGTCCAGACCTTATGGCCACCTACCTGTACAAGAAGCAAGGGTTCAATATTTAGGGTTGAGACATGTTTTCTGCAAACTTTTAATTTCATAATGAATAAGTATTAACACTGGTTGTTTTTTTTAACTCTTTATCGATAATGACCAAGACCTTTGGAAATATTGAATTACTAAAGTATGAACCTTATATTTCAGGAACTTTTCAAGGTGTAAGCCTACAGCCCAAGCTTATTTTAACACAATGTCCTTGTCTTGTTACCACACCGCATTACCGGTTCGTTTCAACCAAGCAGCAAGCAAGCGTAATTTTCCTTTTTTTTTTTTTTTTACCTGTCAGTACTCGCCACATGGCTGTCCTAACAAACTTTGCTTGATTTGTTATCAACACGACCCCGGAATTATGACAACCTTAGGTTTAGACGTGGTTAACTGTTTAGTCTACCTTCCAGGGGGAATGAAATATGTTTATTTTCAAAAAAAGTTTGTGAACCTTACTCAGCCCTCAAATTTCTTAATAAATTAAGTTATTGTTGTGTTACCGGTTGCCTTCATTCAATTACATATTCAAACTGAATAATCAAATGTTTAATGAACAAGATATGTTTGCTTACCTCCTGTTGTTGCCATGACGTTGATCACTGTCTTCTTAGAAGAGGAATCACTAAAAATTATTTTCTAAATGTTATTGGAAGAAATGTACGATTTTAGATACAAATAGATACAAATTGTAGTTTACACAATATAGTAAAATATATTATGGACGATATTACAATGTAGATATGTATACAAAATATATAGACGAGAAACGGATAGAATTACATTTAAAATGTGTATCTATAAATTTAAAACGTTTAGAAAAATAATCATTTGTTATGTTTCACGTTTGAAAACACAATCGATCCCGTTAAAGTTTGTTTACAATAAAAACAGATCAGATGATTAACTAGATACAAGTTGTATTAAGATACAAAAAGTACAACCACAAAATATTAACACCTACATAAATACATAACAATGTAATAAACAAAATTTCAAAACATTCGCGGCCCATTCAAATGGAATTGGTTTTCACGCGCCAAATTTGAGTGATTTTAAGTCCAACGAGAATCAAAAGATTCGGTTTCCACTGATAAAAAATGTATTAAAACACAAAACGTTAGTCTTCACCTATATTTATTTATTTTTCAAATTGTCAGTGTTTAGAAAGTATTTTTAGTTGTCAAAAATGTTTGGACGGCCGCAATGACTGACTGCGCGGTGGCCTCGGTCTGCGGCATGTGGGACCTAACATTAAAACGCCTCGCGACGCGACCAACTTAGCCGACCTTGCTCTGCGCTCCCTACTCCTCAGTGCCGAAAGCAACCACCACGGCGAGTACAGCGATCTTGGTGGTGAACCAACGAACTAAGTGAGAAACATTTCGCGAGCGTGTGTAGTATAAGTAATAATAATATTAGCCATGCCTTTGAAACCGTTTCATGTGGAAACAAGTGGTGGTGGAGCCTTTTTTTCTATCCACGAGGGAGGCCGGAGGGAAGGAAAGGGTTGTGAATAAAGAGAACAAGAGGAACTTAAGATAAAGAGGCTCCCCTAGCTCAAGGGGCCCAGAAATTATTTAAGAAATTAAATATACCTTTAGAAGATAAATGAAGGTTTTTTTATGGTAATTAGGTTCGATGCGTCTTTCTCCCACACATACTTATTGTTTTTAATAAAACAATCATAAAATAACTTTTGTTTTGTTCTAGAGGTCTTACTACCCATTAGGGCCAGCCAAAACTTCACTAAACTAAGGACACACGAAGAGTAAGTTGAATTAATTTTAGATTTAGACCCTTTGAAATGGTTGTAGACTTATAGCAATTCGAATATATGTGTTTAGTAAACATCCATTAACTATACTTACCTTCTTGTGTCACTGAGGGGAATGGGAAGAGCGCTGAGGAGGGAAAATCGACTCTTGATAGCATTCGAATTATTTTTCTGAAATCGATCATTTGCAAAGCAAAAATAAATCATTATTGCAAGCAGACCCTCGCCTATATAACTCTCAAATTACTATATGTATTTATTTTGACAAATTTTTGAAAAATTTTATTTTGTGATTTATTTAACGCAAGACCTGTTTTTGGCTACATTTTGATAATTTCAGAAGGTATAGAAACAAAGCCATAAAGGTTGGTGGATGGTGGGGGGAAGGGAATAATTTTTTGGGGGGTTGGTCAAATGTATCTCAGGGAGGATACTGCCCGAAGCCCCCTTCCCCCCCACCCCATATTACCACTGGTGAAAATTATGGTTCCGGTGGGCACGTGGTTAAATTTAACCCTCATTTTGTCTGGTTTGTTGGTGATTAGAAGGTCTGGGTTTAAATCCCGGTTGCTTGTACTGAGGGTGTTTTTTTCTCAATGATTTCTCATTCATTTTCAAAGAAATTGTGGGTATAGTTCCTCTAAATTCTACCTTACTCATCCCTGCCACAATCGCGTGGTTAATATGTATGCGTATAGCCCTAATGGAAGTAAGACAATTAGAAAATATAATAACTTGCACCAATTGATTTGAATTATATCTGTAATAATTGTTCAGTTTTGTTCTAGATATAAATTATGTTATGACACCCTATAATTAATTATGTACAGTATTACTGTTACGTTGATAGGCAATAGCAGAAGCTATTGTTCAGGCAAGATACCTTAATTTTTAATGGCCCAGTGTCTTACTACCCGTTCGAATAATACGCATATGTACTGATTACGGTAATTTATTAGGGATGAGGAAGTTTGAATTTAGAGAAAGTGCACCCGAATTAGCGTGGAGGGAGGATGGAAAACCGTTTAGGGAAAATCATTCTCAGTCCACCCGACAGGGATTAGATCCCCAATCCCCCGTCTTCGGCAGTCTACTCTATTGCGAGAGTGATGTCTTAAACCATGCCATCACCAAAGCGTGTTTAACTTAATTGTCTAGGTATTTGTACCAAACTAAATCAAACGCCTGCTAGTTTCATTTGCTCTTTTGTTTTTGATATAAATAATAGTAATTTTACAAACACAAAATCACTTAGCACTCAGGTACCTTTAGCTGCTTACAGAAAGAAAGCAGGTTACCTGCTTGACGATTAGTGTCAAATGGATGAACACTGTCAAGGAGTAAAAATTATGTATCTGATTACATAGATATAAAATCCCTCAGTGGCCGAGTGGTCTAAGGCGTCATTCTAGAAATAAATTGGATTGCCGATAATGGGGGTTTCGGGGCTCAAATCCCAGTGGAATGTACAGACGATGTGTGTTTTTTTTTCCTAAGTGGTTTTCAACTCTACCTCAACACAGATTCAGGTAAACCCCTCTAGACTCAACCTTCCTCATACCTAACACATTAGCGTAATCAGTACGTATGCGTATAACCCGAATGGCTAGTAAAACGCGGCACTAAAAGTAATTTGTTTCGGAGAGCATGTGAATCAAGCTTTATACCTTGGGGTACTCTGTACTTTTTTTTTTACTAGAGTAGTTTAAGGTGGAAGTGTAGGGGACGCGAGACAATGACATTTTTTTTCCGTTTTTATAGCAAAGCATTATTTTGACCAAAATAAATAAAATATCTATCCAGCATCAACATAAAGTTTAAATTTATTCATTTAGTGATATCAACAAATGTGTAATATCTGTCATGAGCACAGTGGCATTAGATGACACTCTTTTAAAATAAAGATAAAAAGTTGTCATCAAATTCCAGGACATCCTTGACAAATATTCAAGAACTACTTTGTATCACCATGTGAAGAAAATTAAGCCTTATGTTTGTATTGGAGCACTCCCACCTTTAACAAAATAAATGTTTGTAGTAATAACCCCCCCCCCCCTCCCACACGTCTTAAGCTATTTCCCTTCGTAGCTATAGGCTACGAATTTTAATCATTTTAATAGGGTGAAGTTTAAAATGGTAGAATTTAGAGTAAATGTACCTACATATGTGGGGAGAGAGAAAAGAAGAGAATTTAGGAAAAAACATCCCTTATACACCCAGCAAGGATTCAAACCCTGACCTCATAGTCAGCAACAAGATAGACTAGATAAGCTTGACATCTAGTCCACGTGTTTGAATCCGATGTGGGTCAAACAAAGTTAAAATATTAAAACATAATATTATGCCTAGCTATAACTTTTAAAAATATCTCAATAAAAATGTTTTGGTTTGTTTGTTTGTTTGTTAGATATATGGTATGTAGTTAAATAATGAATCCAAAAATAAAAATAATACTGTCACACAAATTGTCAGTGCGTAAACAATTCATAAACGTCCTACGTCACTATTTCTAACACAAATAAGTCACCCATGTCACTTACGTACAACGCAGGCCCAAGTCCTCTTGCTCCAGTCACACATCCGCCAGACGTCTCTTGTATAACTCAGGACTAGTGACAAGGGAAAATCACATTACCGATGACAGCGAAATGTTTAGCAAATGATATTTTCAAATAAATCTTTGTAAAGTATAAAGGCCGTATTACACGTTACGACTTCCCCCATGGGCTTCGTCGTAGGGAAGTTGGTGCGTGTAATGCAGCAAAACCACGTGGAGAAGACCATATCGACTTCCCCATGAATATTCGAATGGTTGGATATTTTCAAGAATCCCATGGGGAAGTTATGCGTCTAGTAGCAGCTTGGGCTTCTCCACGGCAACTTATTATATTGCGCATGCGCCAGTCTCCAATCTCAGATGTTTTCCTGCAGGCTCTTATCGGTGAATATACTGCAGCTATTGTTTTCTGGTTGTTAAGGGACAGCTTGTAGGTTTGTGAGTGCTCATTTTTCTTAACACGACTGATTTGCGTTGTTACACTAAGGAGTTTTTAAGTAACAGGCCTTTATAAAAATGTTCCATGTTTTCTTCCTTACTATCAGACATCGTGTCGCTAACTAGACAGGCAGTAAGGGCCAGTTTCATAGTCAAATTTAGTACGCCTCAAGTGCGGCGCTACACTAAGTATATGACGACACATACCTAAACCAGAATGGAATGGGCCAGTTTCCTATGCGAGAACGGCCCATTCCATTCTGGTTTAGGTAGGTGTCGTCTTGTACTTAGTGTAGCGCCGCACTTGAGGCGTACTAAATTTGACTATGAAACTGGCCCTAAGACTCCACCCACCAACAGATCTACTTTTGGAGAAAATGATAGGGAAATTGCTACATGTAATAGGTAGCTTACCCACAAGGAAACCATCTCCGGAAACCCATGGGGAAGTAATTAGGTGCAATGCGGCCTTAACATTGCGCTAAGGAGGGAGCCTACCATGCCACTGATACGCTTTATAGGCGTCCAGAAACTCCGTGTTAAGTATTGACCGAGAAAAGCTAGGTTCTGTTTTAACTTTATCATTTGGAATTTAGTCTGTCCACCTGATATTTGTTACGCGATTACTGTCAAATGCGTTGACCAGTATTGACGAAATTTGGTGGGGATATTCTTTGAACCTATGCCAAACCACGTATGTACATAGTTTTTCAATCTGATTGATCACTTTAATAGGTTGGCCGCTCAAAAAGTGTTTAGTTTAATAAATAATCTCATTGGATTGTAATTTATAATTCCAAGCAAACCATTGAGTACCTAGGGCGATTTTTTGAACATTTTGACATCTTTTGCGAGATTGACGTGTTGAACCACGTCAACAACGGCTATTGAATATAGTATTAATTTGTTTTTCATCTAACTTGATTGCCAAGGGAAAATACTCGAGATATTTAAACTTGAAATTCTAAAAGAAATCTTAGGACTGTAGTAATAATAAGAACATGACATAATTCTCAACAAGATGTATTTAGTATTTTTTTAACGGAGGGTGCAAGGTCAACTGTTCACAAAACTGCTAGTTTTAGACTACTAAGGTCACAACAGAAAATTCTAAGATAATTGAGGGTTGTTTTAATGCTTTAGAAATTTCAAATCTGTAAATTATCACAAGCAATGACGCAGTGTGATCATATTTAACATCAAGTAGGTGTCACCTTTAACAGAGGATGCTAAGCTAAATATTGAAACTGCTATAATGTTATAAAAAATCTTTTAGCCACAAAATATACGTGTTTTTACTATAAATCTACGAATCTTGTGTCATAAGACAATAAACATTATTTGTTTAAATTTTTTTAATTAGAATTGTCAACCTGAAAGTTAGTATGTAAGTTTTATCAAGTAAAAATACTAAGTTTAGTGACCACACAATTTAATTGCATAAGCAGGCCAAATACAATTTTGTAAACGAACAATCGCCAACGTTTTCTAATATAACCAAAGAGTACTTTAGTAATGCGTATAATTACTTTCACCGCCAACTTTTTGGGCACACACACAAGAAGGCATAAAAATAGATCTGGTTTAATCACTATTAGTTATATCAATTCCAAAACTTGTATTCAAACACGAAGTGTTAGAAAGAATATGGCCACCTGAGTACTAATGCCGAGAGGTTTTTAAGTCAATACAATGTTGTTACTAGTGACCAACGAGCTTGTTTAAATAATGAAAATCTTAAGTTTTTTACTTAGTTGAAACTCATTCAATAAGTGTGCTATGATTTCTTTTTAAATTTATACTTAGAAAAAACTATTGACTGAAATATAATTTAGAGTAGAGTTATTTAAAACGATATAAAGTTCTATTTAACAAAACTAAAACGCTTAGCAATGCTTTTAAGAAAAAACATTATGCTACAAAATTAGTTTCCCAACTGCTCTTTTCCCATGCATCTATGATTTAGAACCAGCCCTTGATTTATAACACGTCGTTGACGTTACTTCAATACCCGCGACACTAAAACAAAAGGTCAGCGCACCTTCCATCTGAGGTCCAGTGTTGGTATTGTGGCGTGTAAGACAGCACAACTATTATATTAGTAATAAATATCACCAAAACTCTATATTTAAAAAATAAATTCGATCATTTTAAATTAATATTTTTATCCTTATTTTAATGTGTCAGCGTCGGCCTGGCTCATCTTCAGGCCCTTGGATAGTATTTATTAGGACCCCCCACAACCCATTTCAATTCAATGCAGTTTTATTATAAAATTTAAAATAAATTATCAAAGACAATTTATTTTTAGTATCGTTTCCCATAATTATGATACACCCCGCCAAATCAGAATTAGGATTCTTGACAGGGGAATCCAATCTAATATAATCAAATACATTTTTTAACTGCACTCACACAAACTAAGCTTAAAAATACCTAAATTAACTGTCAAAATTAAAACTCAATACAAATATTCAGCTGATTGAAATAACTTTAGTCCATACAGTTAAAAATAAATACAAATGTACAGATTATTATTATTATTATTATTATTATTATTATTATTATTATTATTATTATTATTATTATTATTATTAGCACCGCGTCTTACTAGCCGTTCGGGTTATACGCA